>JAUEKU010167538.1:0-20005 GCA_032274805.1 Gypsophila paniculata
TGCAATTCAACATCAATGTACTACTCCATGAAGATGCTAGAAGTGGCAATTGGGCACTTCTGGTCAATCACAATTCAGGCTCGGGTCATCTCGAGTCAACCCAAGTTTTGGTTTTTTCCAACTGTAATTCATTTTCATATTTCCGTAACCATCACTCTATTTTACATCGTCAAGTCAAGAACATAGAGTAATATATTAGAAGTAACTTCATTTAGATCAACAATTGAGCTAGCTTTTTCTTTCGGATCAGGTAATTCAGCTCAAGGTTCACCATAAGTCAATTAAATTTGGATTGAATTGGATCGTTATAATTTCAATTATCAGTTAGCAATGAATCAAGTCCAAGTCAATTTTAATTCTTTGGGTTCATACGGGTTGGATCGGGCAATTTATGTCATGTTTATCGATAGTATAACATTTAGTCAAGCTTCTCTCTGTCTTTCACTCCACCATTTACGTATTTAGTAGGGAGTCGTCAGTGTTGATCAGGCACATCGACGACTCATTTATCTTAGTTATGTGCCTGATAAACACCAAATACAAGTTGAAAGATTTATTAAAAAAAAAAAAAGACGAAACCATTTGAAATTCCAAAAAAAATTAAGAATATATTCTTCTCAAAACAAGTAGGTGAGCAAACAAAGTGAACAAACCCACAAAAAAATCAAGAGTAAGAAATGCTTTAATATGGCACCAAGCTCGTGTAACTTTTGACACATTTATTAGTCAAGCTACGTATTAATTGGTGCAATTGTATACGTTTTTCAAAATATCGACGTATTATATAAAACAAGAAAATACAGGAAAGCAAAGCGATCAGAGAACTTTGAAGGCATTATTGAGTTAATTCAACATGTAAAAATTATATTCAGGTCAATATAATTTCATCATCTCGCTTTTGCTTACTTATTATTACTACCTACGCTTTAAAAACATAAATCGTTTTCGTTTATCAAAATAAGCGGGTAATAAAAATGAAATGCATGAAGCAGAAATAAAAGAAAATAAAGATGGAGAAGAATGAAAGGAGAGTGAAGGAGTAAAGTGAGAAGTACGGTGGATTATATTGAGTGTTTATTAGGGTTTTTATGATTTAACACTGCCGTCTTTTTTTGTGGGCTATCCTATTAATGGGCTATTTATAAATAAGCCCAGTTTTTCAATTAGGGCTGAAATGAAAAAAAAAAAAAAAAAATGTTTGATCGGATTGGATCGTGTTTATAAATGTTTGTTCGATTAAAAGTCTACGTAAGATCGATTTTTTTTTTTGGACTAGTGTAGTTGTGTGTGAATAGAAACGTTATTTTGTGTGTCGATTTTGTCATAGAATCATAATGTGAGATGGCCACATTTTGTGTATCGTTAAAACATCTATATGACTATTAATTTTCTTCATCTTGTGGTCAGTGATTGACGTCTCTACATCTTTTCAGCCGAAAATCACAAGTCATGAGATGACGACATCTATAGGACACATCTACTAATCCAAAAAAAAAAAAAAAATAATAGTCGCTATTAGATATGGTGGTTTTGAAAATCGTTATAAGAGCATGACTGCTCTACCGATTTTCCGGAGACAAAATTTCGGATCCTATGCAACTTCAATTCAACTAAATTTAAAAAATAATACATTTGACCCCGTTTAATAATGTTTCGTACGCATTACTTCAAAATATGTTTTCGCTAATTCTAAATGAATCTTTGTTCGAAATTCAATATTTTCTTATATCATCTTTAAATCATAATTTACGGTAAGATAATATTTCAAATAAAATAGACTACATGATTTGAGGACGATGTTTAATTTGGTCTATTATGACTAAGCCAGATTGAAATTATTTTCATATTACGGAATGCTTTGTGTCGTGACCGCTTTGCGCTTACATGTTGACCATTTTTATTCTCACGAGTCTTAACCTTAGCGATTGGCGACCATGTTATTGCTGATTGTAACCGTAGCCAATCTAGAGGCCTGTATGCTAAATGACGGGTTCGCAAAGAAGCTTTTTGGTCTGATGGTCTCACTGTGTATTCCTATCGACATACGGAGTATTTGGCAATTCAGTGCCTTAATGGTCAAGGCGTCAGGCACTGTCGTATATCAGACATCGACTTGAACAGATTTACTTTTGCACACATAAAGTCTGCAACGCAACAGATAATCTTGTTTCACTAGATATTTTACAGACGGTCTCAAAATTCTCTGCTCATCATACCTCAGTTTATATCTAGGATCAACATATGTTACACACACTGTATTATATCAGCATTCATAATTTTAGCTTACATAGTAAAGGTGCAAGTGATACTAGGCATTTTATCGAGGTGTCGGAGTATCTTCTCTGCTATCTGCCTCGTGTATGTATCGCTATGATGGAAAGCAGTCACCACAGAAGTGTAAAACGACCTATCCTGTGCCAAAAGAGAAAGCGGCCTTTGCCCGCCTTTCATTAAGAACCTCTCTAACACCCAAAGTGCTTTATGCCACAGACTTTCTTTCTTGTGATACCTTAGAGCTTTCAGTATCTGCTGTGTGGCGTTCATCTCGACGAGCAGGTTCACACTTTGCTCTATGTCTAGCTTATCGTCTACTAATGTCGATAATGCTGATAATGCAGCTTCTGCCACCCCGACACTGCGATTTTCCAAGCATAGTAAGAGGCTCTCCACTGCACCTGCTTCAATCAAGCAAAATGTATTTTGTTCGGAGCATACACCTTTATGTACTATGCATAGTCTTGTCGGAGTTTTCCTTGGCGAGCCACATGCTAAGATCGCAGAAAGGTGATCGTGCACCGACTTCTTTCTCTCCAACTTAGGCTGTTTCGAAAGATGAATTGATTGTCGGGAGAGTTTCTCTAGTCCAGTCGCAGCTAACCTTTGAACTTCTTCAACTGATTTTTCTGTAAGAAGGCCAGTTAACTCCATAGTGAAGTTATAATTTACTGCTAGAAACAATAATTGAGAATCGTACAGCGTTGCTGTAAATCTGACTAGTACACCGACTAGCCCTTCTAAGTACATGCGCGAATACCTATTTTGCCTTGTTTCACTTCGGATATCAGATAACAATTGTAATATCCTAGGAACTGTGTTCTTACTAACCAAAGCCAGATTGAGTGTAACATTCTCATGAGGAAGTTTCGCCAGAAAACAGACCGATAAAGCTTGCCTTTCAGTAATTTGACTGAGGTCTGTAGGACTTTCTAAGAGCCCCTCAGGTTGGCCATTTGTTTTGCATAGTCTCTCGATTAGCAAATGCCCGATGTGGGATGACAGTGAAGTCATTAGTTTAATTGCTGCAATTGCCAGTTCATCACTTGGGTTGTTGAGTAGTTCTACTAATGTGTAACTCGCTTCGCTTTCCTTGACCGCGGACACAACTGGCGCTGCTGATTTGGCGGACTTTTTAATTTGATACAGTATCCTGATAAGATTCAGCTTTAAATCATCCGATTTCGTGTTCTTGATCATGCACATGATGTGGAACACCACATAGCCCGAAACTATAGTATGACCTTTACTATTTACCGTTAGATTCTCAAGCTGAACCTCGGATTCAAGAACATTGACCAGTACTGCAGAAGCTTCTTTAAGTATACCTGTTGGTTCAGTGAGCATTTTTTTGGTAAACAATTCATCGATGATGATTCTGACGATTCCAGCTTCTACTAGTGTCTTTCCACTGGCGGGATTCGTGGAAGTTTGTGCAAAGGCTTTATAAACAGCATGCCTAGTCAAACCGTCTTCGTTACGAAGCATTTGAATGAGTACAGGGGACGCCTTCTCTATCACATAACTCTTGCTGTCTTCTTCAATTGTTATTTCACTAAGGTATGTCGCCATCCTCACCTTCCGGGCCTGACTTCCTGATCATCACAATTCGAAAATTCATTAATATCAACATCAGTTCACCTGAATAATTTCACGTATCTCTTTTCTTCTGTGCATTCTAACTTTACCTTCGATTAAATTGTTTAGTAGCGGCTCTAAGAAACCATTTTCTGCCATCAACTTGATGTTGCTGGAGTACTGCTCCAAATTTTTTAGAACTTGATCTGCTGCTTCCGAAGCAAACGTGTCCAAAGATCTGTTGTATTTGGTTTGGATTAAGATCAAGATACCGCCTCTGACATTACCTATCTTCTCTGACAGTGATTTAGATTTGGATAGCTCAATTAAGGACAATAACGCGGCATGCCTAATTGGTTTGTAGCTGCTGGACAACTGTCGGATTATTGAGGCTATGGCCGGTGTTTTCCCAATCAACTCCTGTATTAGAGAATGATATTTTCATCAATCAGACACTCTATTGTTTGTATTTCTAGGAGAAATATTCTAATAAATCAAGAAAAAATTTGGTGTTTAAGCCACAAAATGAGTTGCGCCACAAACCTTTCCCTCATTTTCCGAAGCCAGTAATCGTATCATCTCTATTGCACTGCATCTCACATTCCGGTCTCTTAACTCCAGAAGTCTGACAATCAACGGTACTATTCCTATGTTGTGCACTTCTTTTACAGTATTGGGGCTTCTTTGGCAGATGTTCTGTAAATCCTTTAATGCTTCAAGGATCATCTCATCCGTACTGCCTACTGAAAAAGCTGCACGAATTACTTTGAGTTGTGCAATATCGTTTCTCTCTTTCCACTCCTGAATGATGTTTCGTAAAGCAATATTGGGACTCATAGCCCTGCTTTGAATCTTCTCTTTTGTAGCTGGACAAATGGCTTCATCCCAATCTCTTATTTCTTCAAAATACTTCGTGATCGCTTGTCTTTCATAGGTCACTCCACTTTGTATTGTCACTGGATCATCCATGATATTGTTTGTCAGTGGACAGCAGAAGCTTTTATATAGCGGCTCTACATGTTGAGCCGCTACGATCATACGTCCTTGGGATGTTTTACTCGATTTCCTCTTCTGTCTTTGGCTTCTTTGTCTTGAGGTTCTAAGTTCTTCCTCAACCGACAGCGTGTCTGAAATGTGGGAATTATCTGTGCAGACTACTGTACTGACGGAGTAGAGATCCTCATCTACCGACATCGATTCAGCTTCTTCTGGATGATCCGCTATATGTGACAGGTTTTGTTGAGGACTATCCGGGTTGGATCCTGTAACTTGAGCAACATCAAATTTGTCCGCTTCTACTGATGTGGACTCGTCTTTCGGGTGATCTACTATATCTGATGGGTTTATTTGAGGACTATCCGGGATAGATCCCGTAACTTGGAGAGCACCAAATTTACATCTTCTCATTTCCTCTGAGAGGGAGCAGATTGCAGTTTCAGCATATTTTTTATCGTTGAGAGCTGATTTCGGTATCAAAGTTAATCTCTCACCCATGTGATTAATTATAACTTCCAGCTGGCTTGTTAAGATTTTCCGGTCATAATCTGAAATCGTCTGCTCAGTTCGCAGCAGTCTTCCCAGGATGCCTTTGGCAAGTTCCTCGCTCTCAGATAGTGACTGCAGTAGTTTGGTCACGCTATCAGAAGCGTTACCTGTGAGCTCCTTAAGCACCAACGAAACATGGTAGAGATAACTCCCAATTTCATAGATGTTGCAATTTTCTAATTTTTCACTTCCAACTGATGTTCTGATATCTGCAAGAGAGTCTGACATCGATTTCCCAAAATTCATCACAATATTTCCATCTGCATTTAACTGTGAACATGAAAACAAATAGTTCAGATTGACATTTCAGCCACAATAGGACCGTTCACCGTCATAATGGCCACCTTTTATTCACAGCTAATCCGTTGTATGCATACGACTATCTCGTTGGATAATTTCTGTGTCTGTCATTTTTCAATGTTGAATACATACAAATTTGATACCCGATAGTTATCGGTTCATACAACATGCTTTCACAAAAGAAGCTTAGAATGATTCTCGTATTTTATTATATCAAGAACTACTCTTTGAATCTCTAGCTGCTTTCATCTTAATCATATAGTTTATCTGTGATCTTCATGTTCATCCTTCCAAACTATACGATCAAATCAGGAGTTCATCTCATATCTATAGCATTCTATATGTGTTTCATTTCAAAGTCTCAAATGAGACCGTTGTGTATGTGTAGCAAACCATTCTCATGTTAGGTACTCCATTTGATGGATGAGAATACGAGATAATGACGTGATTATACGCATACAACAGTCTCATATGAGACTAATGTTTCATATGGTGAATTTCTGATACTAGAAGCAAAATGTTGAAAAATTGAAACTAATTGCAGAGTAATTAGCATAAACAGTAACCAGATATATATATGAACTCAAAAGTTGGAAGAACTTGAAAAGAGCTCATACCACAGCTTCTTGACCATCGTTGCTCGTCGACATGGCATCAACTCCTCCAACAGGTTGCAGACTCGACTTCTCAAAAGGCTTCTCCTAGTCTCAAAGTTTTTATGCAGACGGACTTAGCAGATATAATTAAGCAAAGGGTTGTCTTTGAACTAGTCACTGGTTGTTGCTTTCCAACTTTGCAACATAAATTTTCACTAATATTTTTTATTGAAATCATTAACTTTTTCATTAAAATTTTTGACTCAGTCTTTTCCAAGTTTAAGTGACTTTGTATGTATGTTTGTCTATAGAAATTGCTTTCTTTCACTATACTTCTTCATAACACTATTTGTTTGGCAGTTTTGCTTCTATAACATTACAACATTAGAATACTGATCATGTGCTTTAGTCCCTAATAGAGTCATGAATTTTAATTTTGGCTGCGACATCAAATCACAGCTGACGTCTTATAAGTTTTCAGCAGGTATCGGTAAACCGTTTACAGTGGAACGACAGAGATTAAACCACAACGATCTATTCCGAGATCAAGGCTAAAACCGAAACGATACTTAAGAGTGCATATGTTGCTACTCTGAGGTATTTGGTGTGCTAAACATTCTGTCATAACACTGGTTTGACTTTTTAGCCACATCTTTTCTATAATCTCCCAACAAAAATAATGGGTAGTTGGTAGGTTTCTTTCCCTTACTCCCCCTATCCAGAATTTCTTTACGTTTACTTTTCGAATAATTTATCAATTTCTTTACATTTTATTTTTCCGTACTCTTTGTACTAAAATTAGAACAACATTCCACCACTTACATCAGTTACATGTATTCTCCTGAAAAACCGATCCGAAAACAAACGCACAAATATAGACGGATTGAAGGGACTAAGATTTTTAGACCTGTTAAGATTAATTACTCTTTCATAGTCACAAATACGTTGTCATGATTGCTCCAAGTATCTTACGTGAATATATAAGCACAAAGACGGGAATTTAAAATCGGGTTTTATTGTAGTTTAAGCAAAAGGACCTCATTAGTCACAAATAGGTCTTTTTCACTTTTGTAGTTTACTTGCTCCCATTATCCTATGTTATTTCGGAGACTCGGTCCAACATGTTGTATTCGTCATATTTAACTTTTACCCATATCTGAAATTTTCGTATTAAAGATCAATTGATAGCATTTGATTGAGATAGAGGAAATACGAGGGTTCGAATTTATGTAAGAAACAAACATCAGCAACACGCCATAAGAAATGGTGGGTCACCATTACTTGTCGCCCGTCATGGCTTATCCATTCTATACGCAACAAGCTAATTTCGATCCTAAATGGATATCACTTTTGTGAATTGTGATGAATAATTTTGATTCCAGAATGTGAGCAAATATCAGAGTGATACAGCATAATCAAAACATGAACTTTCACTGATTTTAGATAATAACTAATTCGACTATACTAGGAAAGGAAAGTAACGGAGTATATCGAAGATAGTACAACAACAGCAACAATAAAGCTTTAGTCTCGAAATCATTTGGGGTCGGCTGACATGAATCATTATCTGTAACCGTTGTGTTAAAAATTATTTTTGGATGAAAAAATAAATAATTACATAAAACAAGATTATTCGCGAAACCTACCGATGCAACGGAGAAAGGATGAGTAACAAGAAACTATTAAGAGGGGTAATAGACATCATAGGAGCAAAACCTACCGATATTGAGTTAAGCAGAAATTCAATAAAATCAGCTGCGGAATCAATCTCTCAAATGTATCTGCAGATATTTGAACAAAAGCCTCTTCACAAACTTTTAGAACCTCGCTCTGATCAGATGGTAAGATTTCCACCTGAATACAGATATGTGACGACAATATTAGGAGAATGAAGATGGAATATACAAGAAACAGCAGATTAAGAAAAATGTAAAACGGAAAGTTGTGTGGAAAAGGGAGTTACCATCTTTCCAGTCTCTGTTACTGCACCATTAACTTGAATTCTTGATCTAGTCTTCTAGAAATGATCAAAACGCTCATAAGGGCAGTTAGCATACGTCAATAAACAATGCAGACGACATAAACTGTCATTCATTAACTCAAAGAGCAACTAACTACAAGGCATTCAGCCACCAACATGCAAAACTTTCCCAATTTTTTTTGGGGTTCACCATCAGAGCTATAAACTAGACCAAGAAAGTTACATTCAGGGTGAGCTTTCACCTACAGACGCACCACCAATTACGGGTTCATCAGAAGTCAATTCGCATGAACACAGAAAAAAAAAAAAAAAATGGTACCAGTACAATGATTCATTACTGAGACAGAGAAAAGAAAGCTCGGACGTACAGGAATTGGAGCTGTGGGTACCCTTGGTACAGAGGTTCGTAATCAGATGTAATCTGGATTTAGCTTCAGTATCTCCCCTGAAAATTATTACAAGCTAGAGAAACTCTAGAAAGGTAGTGGGTGTAGAAAGGATGATTCACAGAAGAAGGATGATCGTAAACAAGAGTATACACCTATAGCTTCCCGTCTTCCAGGGCTTGTTTGGATAGCAAAAGGGGGGGTAGGGAAAGATGAGTGAAGTTGTCTCCCTCCAAATCCCTCCCCTCCCTGTAAGAAGCATGCATTAGGCTATAGCATGTACCTCAAGCTTTACTTGCTCAGTAGGAAGCTCATCTGTAGGAACACCTCCAGCATAAGTTGAATTTTGATCATCATTTCTTGTCGTCGCCAATTGTTCTGTGATTTGATCCACTCGATGTCTGCCCAAAGTTTATACCACCAAACAGGCTTAATATCACTTACACCTGGAACGTAAAATATTTCTGATTTTGAAGATTACTTTCTTTGATTTTGGAATTTTAACAGTACGATGACAAAGTGGGATGATTGTTTCATACGCCCCAATTAGTCCTAAGTTTGAATATTTTCAAGATTATCCCAAAATTGCAAAAATGATTTACCATATTGCACCCTATCATTTATTGACTCTTACGTCTTAATGAGAAGCTTCCATGTGACCAATCACAAGGAAAAGACGGAATTCGTAGCACCAAAGTATGAAGTGGAAATACACAGGCATAATTACCATACATATACTTCTCTTCGGAAAGCTGACAGTATAATGCCTTTGACACATCTCTAAATCTTCAATAGCACGGTCCATTTTATTTGAAACAATTGCAACCCTTTAAGCAGCTTATGCACTGTGAAGACCATATTTTAAATCACAGAAACGAGTACACGCCATGATTCCAAAATGGAAACCAAACACCGGATCAAGCAGAAAGCCAGAAATCAAGGAAAGCAGTCGAATACCTGATACGAAGACCTGATACGCTAGAGCTCTTCCTCGTTTTACTGAAGTATCCTGGTTCCTGAGTCAGATCAGCCCCCCATCTTGTCTTCCTTTGCCGCTGCTTGTTTTCTTCACTATCAGTGTTATAAATATTGGATTTCTTAAAGATGGGGACGGGTGAACCAGAAAACTTGTTTTTGGGTATAACAAAACCAACTTTCCCCTTCAACATAGACATCTTTGCGTCAGGGGAAGATGAACGGGAAAATGAACAGAGTTTTGCATGCTTTCCACCTAAACTGGAGTTGTCAGGTCAACCTTAGGACTTCATATCAACATCTTTCAAAGTGCCTGAGCCAAGCTGCACCATTTAAAAGAGATTTTAGCGACGTGTTATTACCCATATTGCCTAGAACAGATTGAATAAGCTAAGGGAACAAGTTTGCTTCCTGTGCTTTCACATT
Organism: Gypsophila paniculata; assembly: GCA_032274805.1. Taxonomy (NCBI): domain Eukaryota; kingdom Viridiplantae; phylum Streptophyta; class Magnoliopsida; order Caryophyllales; family Caryophyllaceae; genus Gypsophila; species Gypsophila paniculata. The sequence goes on from JAUEKU010167538.1 coordinate 10,062, forward strand.
TTGGAACCAAGCAACCAACCTTTGATTTCCATCTAATTCTAATTTCTATGCACTAACAGAACTCCTATGCCATAAGAGCACATAACGCCTACCAAACAACCGCCGGAAACTTTTAAAACTTCCTCTTACTCAAATGTGATCATGTCAACCAGACAACGAATACTGCTGAACGACATAAGATCAGGATACTAATTTAGATATGCAGACTGTTTTACATTTTTGGTAAGACTGTAAAAGGGCTTCAAGAACACAAAACACAAGCCCTTCAAACTTTAATTTCACTTTGAAATGACACAAATATACAGGCCATGTTCCTCATTTATGTTAAATGTGAAGTTTGCCCATTTCATACATTTAAGGATTTGTATTCTTTAGTGTCATGTATTCGCTTTACAATGTTACTGATATTATCAGTGACGCATATATATCACGAACAAAAATTTGAAGTGGATGCAGCCTAATTAATTAAAAACTAACTCGTCTAACTAGCAAATTTCGTGAGAGATATCAGAAGGTTAAATAGCAAAGGTCTCCACATAGCTGTGATTCATAAGGCAACTTTGCAGCAACAGCAACATATTACGCCAATATGGCAGTAGAATACATACCTTGGAGTCTTGGACTCTCATCACCTGTGACCGGTCCCACCATATTTGTGGAATAGAGCACAAATAGGAAATAACTTCCAACAGACATCATCCAAAAAAGGCCTTCAATAACACATCGTAAAGCTTCCTGTCAGGCGAAATTCCCTTTGACAGCATCACATTGACGAAAATTTTTGCCTCATTGAGTAAGCCCCTTTTGCACAGTCTATTGATGATAGCACTAAAATCATTGATGGATACCTCAAATCCCTTCTGAATCATGCAGTGAAAAACTGAAAGTGCTGTAGCTACGTCACCCTTGACACAATGTGCTTTTACTAAAGTAGTGTATGCAACTTTTGTCAGATTGATTTGCTGTTTTTGTAGAGAACACAATAATCTGTCTGCATCCCTCAGATCACCATATACGCAGAGGCCATTCATGAGAATATCGTAAGTGGCAGGGCTTGGTTGAATGTTGTAAAGCAACATCTCATTATACAATTGAAAAGCCCTTCTCACATTCTTTGCTTTGCATAAAGACTGAATGATGGTATTGTAAGTGACTTGATCAGGTTTCAAACCCTTGACATACATATTGGCAAGTATTTTATAAGCTTCTTCCCATCTCTCTTGAACGCAAAGAGCTTTGATTAATACAGTATATGTTACATGAGTTGGGCTCACATTTGCTGTCACCATTTCCTGAAACAGTTCAAGCACAGCACGTTGATCTCCGTCATCGTAGAAACCGTCCATAAGGGTGGTATACGTAACCAAATTTGGTACAAGTCCATAAGTTTGAATTGTCTCAAGCAGCCCTCTAGCCATGGAAAGCCTTTTGCTTCTGCAAAACCCATATATCAAGGAATTAAAAGTGACTATACTTGGCTTCATCCCTATTTGTAGTATCTGCTTGTATAACTGTACAGCATCTTCAATATAACCAAACTTCACATACCCATTAATCATTATATTGTACAAAACAATATTTACACAAAAATTACCGTTCGTCAAGGAATCAAAATGCATTCTTGCTTCTGCTACCATCCCGTAATCAAATAAACCTGAGATGATAGACCCGTGAGTGAAAGAACTGGGGAACATGTTTCTTGTGTACATGTCCTTGCATAATTGTATAGCCTTCTCAACTTCCCCTATCTTGCAGAGACCATGTACAAGAATAGAGTGAAAAATAACGTCTGGATTTACTCCCGTAGTTTCCATATCATCGAGCAAAGTCATTGCCTTGTTAAGTTGGCCCATCTTACATAAGCAACTAAGCAAAATACTGTAGGAGATTATATTTAATGGCATACCCTTATTTATCATCTCATGAAGCAATCTTATTGCTTCCTCAACTTTGCCGGTCTGGCAGTAACCCCACAACAATATATTGTAAGTAACAATATTGGGGTTCAAACCCTTCATCACCATTTTCCGAAGAATCTGGTCAGCCCCTCCACCCAAACCTTGTAAATGAAACCCTTTGACAAGAGTATTATAGGTCACAGTATCAGGTTTAACTCCATATTTCTCCATGTCATCTGCTAACTGCAACGCTTCTTCCAACGATCCCGTCGTACACAATCCATGGATAAGGATATTGTAGGTGTAAGTGTCAGGAACAAGTCCATACTTTAGCATCATGCAAAAGAATGACTTGGCAACGTCAACGAAACCAATAACACAAAAAGCTGACATAAGGGTGTTGAATGAAACGACGGAAGCTCCGCCCTTTTCAGTTTCGCGCCAAAATTTTACTGCCCGTTGAAGCATGGATTGTCTACAAAGACCATCTATCATAATAGGATCTGTATAAGTGTTTTTCGTGATCCCTCTATCTTTTAGTTCATCATAAACATCCCACATAATAGAAGCGTTCTTCAAGTTTTGCAGCAGGCTATTGTAGGTGAATATTGATGGTTGCATATTCAGATCTTTCATCGTTGTCAACACAACTAGAGCATCACTCAGCATCTCGACTCTTGAATAACAGAATACCAATATATCCCAGACCAAACTATTTGAATCCCAGCCTGAAAAGTTGTTTCTAAGGAGCTTAGAAAGAAAAGGTGCAGAGTCTGATCCTGAACACATATTAAATAAATTACAAATCCTCTTCTACGAATTGTTATGTCCTCTAACCAAATAATCACATAAATGAAGATCATAGACTGGTATCTCAAAATCATTCAGCTTGATTAACTCTTACATAATACTCCGTATTTACTAACTACAAGAAAAATATGTTCAAAGGTAACAACAAAACAAAGCACTTATATGTTATAACCAATCAGGAGATAACAATCAAAACGTTGCATATGAGAGTAACAAAACTCTTAGACTATTCCATGAAATGAAATTCAAAAATTTTTGCTTTGTCATTATGTTACCATTCTTCTTTCAAATAGTTATTTTCGTAATGCATGATATACAAAATATTAGCATTCCAGTATCATGTAATGTTAATTAACTGGATATCAATGACTTAAGCCATTTTGATTTGAGAAAAGTGCATAGAACAATGGCCAACCTTCTCCACAAATTCTGAAAAAAGACGATATTTCCATTTTGTCTCTCTAATTACCTATATAATATGCGTTCATTTATTGCCGATCTTACAATATGAAAGTGAAAGACGGTCTTTCATATGACTTACTCCGACTTCTCCAACTCAAGAAGCAGTGGCTATAATGCTATATCATACATTCAAGGGACTTCTTACAGATACAAAAATCTTTATCCTGAAAAGCAACGGATTCTTACGGCATTTTGTAAACTTTGGATGAACTTAAGGACACAATTTTTTCAAGAAATAACCAAACCCTCTAACTTATCTCACGCCAAAAACAAATTAACAAAATCCATACTATCTCTGGCGCAAATTATAATGTTAGCCACTGAACAACAGATAAATTCCAGCAATAGAACGATTCCCAAATGCAATTACATGGGCACTTAAATTCTCGAAACCAGCTAACCTTGAGGTTGGAGGTTTGATTCTAAATTACGACAAGCGCGCTTCAATGGACTCGAGATTTAGGTCAAAACTCAAATGGACAGTTATACTGAAAGTTCAAAACAGAAATATTCATCGAATACAGTTATGAGATATTGAATAAAATGTATACCTTCCTCGTGAATGATCTCCATGATGAGCTCCTTTAACTCCTTAACCAGGCGCAATCGGGCTAAACCATGAGCGACAACAAACCGACATTTCCTTGAATGTCGAAAGCCATGATCCGTCTTTAGAACGCTATAAAACCCAACCGCTAACTCCGGCCATTTAAACACCAATCGCTCTACCACTTGGTCAGTTGTATGCACATCCAACTTTCGCAAGAGTGACTGGCAAAAATAACTCCCTGACAGAAATTCACGTGCGCCGTAGTGTCTCAATCCGTGTGAAATTTCCTTGGCAATGTCGATTTGAGGGGGATCAGTTGCAGGAATGGAAGGCTCGTCAGAGAATAAGGCGGCGACAGGGGAGGAAACGGTGAGCTTAGACAACGGGCGAGCAAGACGACGGTAATGCCTCCATTGATGAAGGCTATATAACATGGAAATTGAAGGATTCTTCTTCTAGGGTTCATGAAGTTTGGTGTGTGATTGAGCATTTTGAATCGTTAGGGTTTCGACATTGCATTTTCGAAAAATTCAACAATTTACCTAAAACATAATCACCACACAAAAATTGCTTAAAAGTTATAACAACAGAATTCAACAATTTACCTAAATTAATCAAAGACGACCATAAAATTTGCTCAAAAATTATACTCCCTCCATTCAAGTCCAAACACTACATATTACTTTTTGACACTATTCATTCAAGTAGATAACTTTCGATATTCCTTGAAATGCATACGAGAAAATATAGTCATGCGGGATCTTGCTTGATTTCTCTTTATGAGTACAATAAAAATATCAAATTTTTATATTTTTTAATATTGTGAAACTACGCGTTGGCAAACGTGATAAAGTAAATGTAATGTTTGGACTTGAATAGAGGGAGTAACGGTTAATAGAGTATACAACTAATTTTGTATACAACCGATTCATTCAATGTCGTTGAACTTTTTCACAAAGTTGTTGAGCTACGGGACAAAGTTATCGAACTTATAAGAATAACTACTACACCACACCGATACAATAATGCATAAAATTGGTCTCGTTATAGTCAATAAAATATGGTCACCGTATAATCAATAATGGCTACGATCATCCCAAATGTAATCACATTCTATACATTAGAAAACCCGCCTTTCACTTTAATAGTGAAAAACCGTCTTTTATAATACTAACTCTAACTATTAAGCTCGGCAACTTTGCATAAAAGTTCGACAACTTTGAAACGAATGTACGTACAACCGGTGGTATAGTCCTTTTTCCAAAAACTCGACAACCAACATAATTCCTCAAAAAAATCCTTAAAAATAATCAAGATGAATAAAAAATTGGTCATAAGTTACGACAAGAAAGAAAATAATTGAAGAATGTAATGTACCTGAAGAAATATTAAAGAACAAGATTGATTATCCAGAAAATTGAAGTTTTATTTTTTGTGAAATTCGAAATAATTGAGGTAATTAAGCTGCAAATTTTGGGTAATTTGTTGTTAATTATTAGAAATTATTATGGAGTTTAAGTTGAAGGGGTTGAATTTTAGTTTATAGTTTTTACAGTTTCACTTTTATTTTTGAGTTTTGTAGGGTTTAGTTCAACAACGGTTAGGTGGGGTTTAGAGGTGATCAAATGTGTGTTCGAGTCGGGTATGGTCGGATTTAGTACTCGTATGATTTTTTCGGTAATGGATAAGTGGGTAAGTGGGTTTAAGATGGGTTTGTGGGTCGAATTTTGTATAAAGTTGTGTAAATGTTTTGGCTAAGTTCGTTTCTTTCAGGGGTTGGGGCAAGTTGGGCGAGTCTAATGGGTTGTCTCGCTTGTGAATAACTTTAGATGGGGTTAGTCGAAAATTGGTAGGCCTTGGATATTTCGTTTTAATTTTATCTCAAAATTTTCATTTTAATACTATCATATGAGTATTTTTTACAGAAATATAGCTTTTTTTTCCCTTTTATTAATGGGAGATGTGTGTTTACAATTGATTATATGCCCTTTTAAAAGAATTTAAAAACGGTTGTTTACACCATTTAGAAATCATAGATACAGTAGCTATGTCCTACCATTTGTCAACATCGACAAAGTTTGTCATCTTAGAGATTGTGTATTCATAAACCCCTCACGAATGACTATAAAATGAAACATCATATTTTAATTTTGAGTAAAATATACGAAGTATTTTTTTACTTTTTACATATTTGTATTACATTTATTTTGACATCTGCTGTAACTATCATATTATTTTTAATTAATGAACCGACGTTCGTTTCAGAAATGGTTCACTTAAGATTTGCTCAAAATATTATCCTCTATTTTCATAGATTTGTTATATTTGTAAATTGCACAAGTTTTTCAAAATTATCTCATAGATTTGTAATTTTATTTTATTTATAAAAGAACATACGAAAGCTAAAGACATAAAATTTTTCTAATTTTTCTTAAGATATTAACATCATTAATTATCTCATGTATCAAATCATTTTTATGGTCTAATTTTATTTCTTAAATAATTTATACATTTTAGATTTAATTAACGCCTGAAATTGTTCAAAGAATACTAATATTTCAGTAAATTAATGACTATTTTTAAACAACAATCGGTTATTAATGAAAGATGAAATAAATTGCACTCGGCCACTCGTAGTTGTTTGTGAGCTGATTTTATCAATGATTTTAGGAGTTCATGATCAAGTCATTTATAATTAATAAAATCAATGGAAAATTTGAGCAACACGAAAAGGCTGCAATACAAGTTGCATTAGCGCATGTACATCAATGAATTTTTCATGCTCATAATGGTGAGGACTAGCATCTCGTAATGCTCTTTTGAGTAGAGAGAAACTCCTCATACTTTGTACAATGATAAGGTATATCTGTTGGTGTAATGAAATTTGTTGTGAACATTGTTTGAGTGAGGTGAAGAGTGAGTTTTGTTGCGAACTAGTTGTATTTTTTAATTGCTTAAACTCTCAAATCTGTATTTTTTTCACCACGTGTCGTAGAATAATGTGGGATGAGATGACAGATGTTGAACCATGGTTGTGAGATTTTTTAGGATGAAAATTGTATAATAAAGGTGAATGATGAGAGACAATAGGATGAGGAGCGAGATGAAGTTTTGTGTACCACTGCTGTGGATGGTCTAAAGAGAGATGAGTACCTCATGATGTCTTCAACCATGAGCTTTGCTGCTCATGCTCATGAAATTTGGAGTTTTAATCATCAGAACGAGCAAGTGGATAAGCTACCATCATGCTTTTTGGTGGATATCTTTGTCTTTTTATTAGTTTATTTTTTTATTATTATTATCTATTTAATTGAAACATTACTTTTTGGTATGGGTATTGGAATTTATTTGCAAAAATGTAGTAGTCTTTTACGAAAACAAAGCATTTTGGTAGAAAAATAAGTTTTTTAAACAAAATTTATTAAGTCGATCAATGATTAAAAAAATTACTACTTTGTATTACAGAAGACAAATTAGTTAGTATTAAATTTTAAAAATTTAAATACAATTTCAAATAAAATTCATACATTTCGAAAATTCAAATTTAGATTTTGAATTTTAAAATTCTAAATATTTATTTTAAATGGACAGTATTCTTTTAGCAATTTTTTTTTTTTTTTTGAGAAAAAATAAGAACAAAATATTTGGTCGAAAATATATTCAATTAAATTAAATGAATAAGAAAAGTGTGGGATAAGATAAAATCTGAGTGAAAGAAGAGTGTGGGATAAGATAAAATATGAGTGAAAGAAGTATGAGTTGATCATTGTTGGAAGTATGTTTTTGTTAAAAAAGTTGATGAGTTGAGTTTGGACGAGGGGGACGAGAATGGATGATGAGAGAGGGTAAGATGATTAATGGTGGAAAAACAGTGATAAAGATGGTCTTAGCTAAAGAAAACTAGATAGGTTTACTAGTGGACTAATGGTTGCCTCGCCCATAATCAAAGTATACCACAAGTCGTCTAAGTGTGATCGGTTGTTAACTGATTGCTGAGGCAGAGGCTTTTTTTTAGTCCAAAACAAAAGGCTCTGCGTGCGCTCTCGCATTCGCCAAAGCATCATCTCCCTCCTTCTGAAAACCTCTCTCATTTCGTTTTGAGCCTTACGCGAAAGGGCTTCCTTATCTAAGTACCAATAAAAGTAAGCTCCCTTACTCTTAACAAAGAAGGTTTTATGTGAGTGTTGTAGATTAACTAAGTTTAGCAATATTGAGTGGGTAGGCGATTGAAGTAACGTTCAATCAAGATTGAAAGCTAGCTAGCTACGTTTTCTACACTTCCGTTTAAAATAAAATCCTGAGATCCAATGCGAACAATCAGTCGAATGAGCGACGTCATTTGCCAGAAAGCAAGGACAACAAGATATGGAGCAAGCGGAAGGCTTTCTATGTTCAGTCAATCTACACGGTATAATGGGTCGGTGAGGAAATGGGAACAACGGGTCTGCCGGTATAGGCGCTTTCAGAGGTGGAATCTTCTAGTTCTTCCTATTTGACCCAAAATTGATCGAGCCTCTTCCTATTGATTTGATCATTGGGACCTAAAAACTAAAGTGTATTAAAAGAAGTCCACATACCGCACACTTTCCATCTTATTGAAAGAGAAAGTCTTCATGTATTCCATGAATTTAATCACTTTTAGACTCAAGTGCATACATTCGATGGTGAATTAATTGCTTTCAAATAAGGGGTTGCCTTCGCGAAAAAAATTTGGTTGAAACTATACCATATGCTTCGATAGCTGAAAGGTTATAAACAGGCCATGAACCTTTCAACCCGAACCCGACCCATTTAGTTAAACAGGTCATTAGTGCTTGACCCAAACTCGACGTGTTAATATTTCAAATGACCTGATTTGACATGTGTAACCCATTTAGAATAAACAGTCAATTTTTTACTCATTCGACCTATTTACCCATTAAACCTACTTAACCTGTTTAGCTTATTTAATGAGCCGCCGAAATATTATATATGTGTAATGTCATAATTACTAGGATGGATTGTAAGAAATTTTTGTAATATATATTCATAAAAGATAGTTCTAGGACTATTTGTATAGGGGTTAAATAGGTTATCGTGTCAAACTTCTTGTTTGACCCATTTAGTTAAACATTTTTTATGTCGAGTTCGTGTTTAGAAACTCACCCCAAACCCAACCAATTGGAAATTCATGTCGGGTTCGTGTCGATAAGTCGTGTCACCTAAATCAAAATAAACCTAAAATACTACTAACAAATAGTTAGTGGCAAGTAGGGTCAGAGTCCACAGAGAAACGTGCAACAATGATTAGTCTTAAAGCAACAAAGTCTATTCTAAAGAAACGAATGAATAAGATGGTGACTAGGCTAAGGCAGCAAAGTAATGAGACGATAGAAATCAAATAGAGAAAAGTCTAGGGTCAGACGGGTCAACTATGTAACGTCGAAAATGATGATTCTAGCTCGACAATTGCTAAGGTCAAAAGGTAAAGGTCCAGTCTTCTCGGTACTAAGGACACCTATGGAGTCTCTCAACGGGCTCTCGCAACTTATTGAGATAACCTAAAGATTGCTATGAGTCTTACCCTAACCAGGCTTTCGATCTTATGTCAAGGGAAACTAAACAAAGAAGATAGGTTTGGGCCGCGGGTATTACACATAACTACCTAAAAGTTTAAAATTTTTGTTAAACACTGCCAAACGTACTTTTTCGGCCAAAACAATAAATTTTCGATGTTGACTTCGTTAGAGGCGCTTGACTCCCTCAAAATAAACTCTTTTTATCTAAATACTTCCCAATTAAATCCTTCGTTTTCAATTTCATTTTGTCAAGCTACTGAAAGAGCTGCTTCAAAGGCTGCTAGACAACATGCTGGACCTTATGGAACTTAAGGTTTGTAGTTTCTTGGCTCATTCTTATTTTAAGAAATTTTCATCTATATCCTTATGTTTTTTTCACTGATTTCACTTATAGTCATCGTTTTAGAAACATCACTTATACACCTGAAATTTAGCGTTGAATTACAACCATGTTCAAACGTTATATTTAGTAATGATGTGCGATTAAGTAATCATAATTGACTTTCATTAACTAAATCATCACATTCGGAATCTATATCCCCTAAAAAGAAAGTTATTATCATCTGTTGGGCCCAAAATTAACAGGTCTGAAGTAAGTCATTACAAGAACCCACATTGCTTCCAATAAAAGACTTGGGTCATGCATATTGACTTGGTCAGCCTTGA
>JAUEKU010167539.1:0-11563 GCA_032274805.1 Gypsophila paniculata
GCTGCTGCCTTCCGGTTAGTCCTCCAAGTAGCATCTACTTCGATTCGTAACATTTGACAGCTCCCTTCTTTTCCTATTAGAAAGGAGGTTCAATCTACATTAACCAAGGAATCAATGATACCCGAGGGAGAGTCCTTAAGATTGTCGTAGGAACTCCTTCTTTCAATTTTCCAAGTTTCAGATCGCAAAACATTACTGCGAACAATCTCAAATGAGTTGATAGCCATGTAGCAATTTCCCCTTTTTCCATTAAAGACCGAATCATTTCGCGTAATCCAGATAGTCCAAATCATTGCCAGAAAACTAATGAGAGGATAGTTGACTTCTGTACTCGAAGAGAGTGTGTTTTTCATTAGATAACGAATCCAATTGTTGATCCAAATCCTGATATCACATGTCTTCCCTATATGACTACGTATCCCAAGATCACAGCAAGCCCAGAGCTTTCTTGTCAGTTCACAATCTCAAAAAATATGCGAAAGTGTCTCCACTTGCAAGGAATTTGAGCAAACGCAACACATAGAGGGGCCAACTAATCCTCTTCGAATGAATTCTTCACCTATCGGAAGAGCAGAAGACCAGATTTTCCAAAGGAGGATTTTCCAACTGCTAGGACGCTATGGTTTAATCCATTTAGGTTAAATTTCCCTTTTAACCTTGACAAGGCGACTCCATAACCACTTTTCACATCATAAATTCCAGATTGGGTTTTCGTCCAATAAAATTTATCCGTACAACAATTAAGAGGGAGGGGTATTGAAAGTATTTTTAGGCACCAATCTTTGTCAAAAATTTGTTGAAGATTGATACTGTTCCAAGACTTCTCGTCAGTTTGTATATCAGACACTTTCCAGTGACTCACAGTATTAAAGTCCACCCCACTGCCCTCCGCTCCACTCAAAGGGATTGGAATAGCCCCATCTACCCATTTTGCGAACCATATGGGTATTTGGGAATTCCAACCAACTTTCCAAGCTAAAGAAGAGCAAAGAAATTCAAATCCCCAACCGATGCCTTTAGCAATCCAAGTATCAGTCAAGGGGGGTTTTCGGTTGGCATCATTTACATTAAAAAAGACTTTAGTATACTTTTTGCCTATTGTACGCCCAATAAGAGAATCAGGACATGATAAGATCCTCCAGGCTTGCTTAGCTAGAAGAGCCTGATTGAAAAAATGGATGTTACGGATCCCTAGGCCTCCATCTTTCTTAGAATAGCTCATAACGTTCCTATTGCGCCAGTGAATACCTTAGACTTCTTCATGCCTACCCACCAGAAATGTGCTAACATTGAATTAATTCTGTTAGCCACACTTACCGGTATTTTGAACACCGATAGGGAATAGGGATGTCAGTGGGGAGGGTCTATGCGGATACCGCCCCGCACCCGCCCCAGGTGGGGCGGGTATGGGGGATGGTTTGGCGGGTCGTGGGGCGGGGATGGGTACGAAAATGGTCCCCCGCCACGGGTGGTGGGGCGGAGGTGGTTTTCACCCTACACCCGCCCCGCCCCGCACCCGCCCCGCTATACCCGCCCCGCCCCACACCCGCCCCACTTTACCCGCCCCGCCCCGCCTTACCCATACCCGCCCCGCTCATCCCTTTTTAGTTGGTTTTATTGAACTTTGTGATTTAAAACTTATTTTTGGTAAATTTTATTTTAATCAAGCCCGAAATTATATGTAATGGACGGTTCGGTATTTTTGGATGTAATCGTTTTATATTAGCGTTTAAATTCCGTTTATTGTGACACAAAATAATTAGTATACGGGTAGGTGGATGCGGGTGGTGGATACCCGCGGGTCATGGGGCGGGTGGTGGAGACCCGCGGGTGGCGGGGCGGGTGGTGGAGGTCATTTTTCCCCCGTCAGGCGGTTGGTGGGGAAGGGGTTTGTACCCGTGGCGGGTGGTGGGGCGGGTGTGGAGGTTGGTTATCCTTCGCGGATGCGGGTACGGGGTACCCCTCCCCCGCCCCCGCCCCGCCCCAATGACATCCCTATTTACGTTATTTTGTTTGGGAAAGGGGATTGTTTATTGTGATAATTCTCATGGTATCCCCGAACTTTGCAATTTTGCCCAAAATATCTATCTTTTTTTATAAAATGTCTTTGACCGATCAAAACTCATGACTACAAGTTCCGAATACGACAATTTTTTTTTTAATATCGTAGATCTTGACAAGATCTTCGATATGAAAAAAAGAAAATTCGTATTCGGAACTCGTAATCACGAGTTTTGATCGGTCAAAGTTTTTTTACAGAACGAACTTTGACTGACCATATCTCCTGGCCACGAATTCCGAATACGAAATTTCTTTTTTTCATGTCGAATATCTTGTCAAGATCTACGATTTAAAAAAAAAAATTATCGTATTCGGAACTCGTAGTCACGCGTTTTGATCGGTCAAAAACTTTTTATAAAAACAGAGGGGTATTTTGGTCAAAAATGTAAACCTCAGGGGTACCGTGGGAATTATCTCTTGTTTATTTTAATTTCCATAGTTGTTTGTAATTATTTTTTTTTTTAACTTACTCAATTTTTTTTAAATTGGTGTGGATGTCTAGGCACCCACCTCATCCACCTTAGGCCTGCCCCTGGTCCATAGACTCCAACTGTAGAACTAAACAATATAATAAAGAAAAACATAAGTCCTTTTCCAGCCCAACTTACAATAATTTAGATGTACTGTTCTGATTCCCTCAATTTTGTTCACGTCAAATCCCTTCGGTTAGGACCACAGTATAATTTATTATCGATTTTTCAATTGAGTACACATTAAAAAGTAAAACAAAAATGAAAATAATAAAGGAATGTCTTACAAACTTGGATTAATTTGATGAGATTTGTAGCTATTGGCAAGATAATTTTGCTTAATATTGTCATTTTCAAATTTTTAACGTGTGATTAGTGGATACAAGTTATAAAAATCGTTTTATTATATACCCATATATATAAACACCTTCCTATCAAACACGGAACAAATATTTTACAATAAGAAGATTATATTACCGGTTGTAGTACAACTGATTTCATTTTTTTGAGCATTGGTATAAATTTTATGAACATTATTATTAATTTTTTGAGCTATGTTTACAAACTTCTAATAAATGCTCAAAATTATTATTAAAATGTTCAAAAAATCAATTACGATTGTTGTACAACAGGTTGTATGATACTTTTTTCCAATATTTTACGGGGTACTCCGTACAAGCGTAATAGAAATACATCTTTTATTTACTTTTCTTACTTAAGTTACTTGTGTATTTTTTATTTTTTTTTTTGTGGGGAATGAGTACAAATTAACTATTCTCTTTTAATAAATATATATAATGACTCAGCTTATTATTCAAAATCATCAACCGATATGGGTCGAATTATATTTTTACTTATAGAAAAAAAAAGAAATTGCCCTCTTCTCAAACAATAGAAAAATAAACAATGCTTCGTAAACGACTATAACAAATGGATCAACTTGATATTTTATAATAACGACGAATTAAATCCGATTATAAAAATGGAAGTAGTATTTTTAGGTTTTGGATCACTTTTCTATAAAATGTCTAAATTCGTCTTATATCAAAGACATTCTTATAAAAGGTTATTCACAAACATTATATGGAGTAATTGGGTGTCAAAATCCAAACATAAATTCTTATTTAAGACCGATATAAATACAGATCAAGTAATAAGAATAAAACGAGAGTAGAATACATAAGAAAGAACAAAAAATTTATCCTATATGCGCATATAAGATAATATTTAGAGTAAATTGTAAATAACCCCCTTATAAAATCAAGTATTTTAAAATAAACCCCTTTAAAAAAATTAAAATTACCACCTTTTAAAACATGTTCATTAAAAATTGCTATCCAAACTCATTTTCGATGTTATTAAAAACGATTTTTTGGCCATTTTGAAGTGTAAATCTTGAAGTTTGAGTATTTATTTGACTATAAGAATATTTTTGACATGTTTATGGGTAGAAAAATGGCTAAAAATTATTCTTTTTTATCATCGAAAATAAGTTTTGGTAACAATTTTTAATAAAAATGTTCTAAAATGTGATAGTTTTAATTTTTTTTTAAAAGGGTATTATTTTAAAATATTTGATTTTATAAGAGAATTATTTACAGTTTATTCTAATATTTAAACCAATTTATTATTAATACGAATATATATTCGTATTAAGCACGATTTATGGCCAAACACAAAACAATATGGACAATTTTACAGCACCCAAGACCGCATGTGATTACCAATGAAAGAGGACTCATGCTATCTAGCTTCTCTTTTCTACCTTATCTTCCAACTTCTCCTCTCATAATTCATTAAAATATAATATAATTTTCTTTTTTGTTTGATTTTTGTGCCCAAAAAAAAAATATAATAATCCGATATAAAAAAAAATATTGAGAGACAGTAAAAAAAAAAGACACAAAAGAGACTGTACATAGTATAACTCACGAAAGAGTTGATCATAAACCAAGGTCAAAAACGACATGCACCAAAACAACACTGACAGCTTGTCGGACAGTGACAACTCAAAGTGTGTGTTTATTGATTGGTCTAAAATTTGAGAGGTGATCATTGAAATTTTTTGTTGTTTATGGAAATAAAAATAGACCCACGATAGTGCTCGTGGGATTTGCTGTCGTCAACAACGGTTAAGAAAAGAAATTGTTGTTATATGTAATTGTCTCTTTGCTAAATAATAAATTTGTCCCAATGAATTGTTAACACTTTTCATACTCAATTATCAAACATTACCGACGTTTTATTAATCATCGTCGATACTTTTTAATCTCTTTCCTAATCTATCCTTCCTCTTTTACTCTCTACACTCAATTTTTACTCTCTCCACTCTCTACACTAAATTTCCATGTACTCTCTCCTTCCCGTCTTCTTCAAACGCCCCTCCATCTTCTTCAAACTCTGCAATCGCCTCTCTGTCTTCTTCAAACTACTTCCTTCGCACATTCTCACTCCGTATCCTTCCCTTCATTCTCACAAAAACTCACATAAAACCCCATAAATGAAGGAAAAGAAAGACAAAAATCAGATCTTTGAAACCTTAATTCCAGAAGATTTGTAAAATCCAAATTGAACAATTCGACTACGTTTTGAAGAACTTTGAGTAAGTTTTTTTAGAATTATTATATAGTTTTATTACAAGAGGGAAAGAGAAGGGGCCTGCTGTTTTGATGAAAAGTGTGTGGCAGAGACCACCTTTGGGAAGAATTAAAATAAACGTCGATGCAGGAGTGTTTGGTGGCAACCATTGCCTGGGAGCTGTTGCACGTGGGGATGATGGGGAGATGATTTGGTGTGGAGTTTGCCAACAGGTGGGTGCGGTCGAGGCTCGGATAGCGGAGGCGGAAGCGGTCTTATTCGGGATGAAGGAGGTGTTCAATGCGGGGCACAGAGATGTCGTTATTGAAAGTGACTGTTAAACAGTCACGCACGCTCTTACCAATAATCAGCAAGGGCGTAGTCGATTTCATTTGATCTTAGATGATATCGTAGACTTGTTCACTCGTTTTGATGTTATTCAATGGTCTTTTGTCAGTAGGCTTGGGAACATGGTGGGTCATGTCGTAGCTCACATGAAACCATGGGAAGTAGGTACGCGTGTGTGGTATGAGAACTTTCCGTCCCTAGTTATGTCGGCTGTAACTAGTGACCGTCTTCTTATTAATGAGTAATGGCCCTTTGGGGTTACTTCAAAAAAAAATCCAAATTGAACAATGACCCATTTAATTAGGCCTTCTATTTTGTACTCCATTGAAAATCTAAGGTTTTCTTTAATTCACCATTGAAAATCTAAGGTTTTCTTGAAGAACGGAGATGAACGGACGGAGATGAACGGAGTAATGAACGGACGAAATGAACAGCGATGAAGGAGATGAACGGACGAAATGAACGGCGATGAATGGACGAAAAAAAAAGGAGGTGAAGTAGTAATGAATGAAAGAGGGAGAGTCAAGGGGTGGGTGGGTGAGTTAATTGGGAGGGAGGAAAATAGATGTGTGATAGTAAAGAGGGAGGATAGATTAGGAAAGTAATTAAAAAGTGTCAACGATGATTAGTAAAACGTCGGCGATGTTTGTCAAGTTCCTTTTCATATTGGGGTGTGCAGGTCAATTGTTAACGTTTTCATTTTTTTAACTTTATATGAGTAAAATACTAATATACCCTTAATTTCACCCACTTTACAACTCTTTTGAGCCCACCACATACTATCTCTTCTACTTTTAACCATAAAATAATTAATAATATAAAGGGCAAATTGGACTTTTGGCCACTTAACTTATTTTTTGTGCAAAAAGTAAATGTTAATAATTGAATGAGACGGTGGGAGTATAATTTATATTTATTTATATTAATTATATTTAATAATACGGAGTAGTGTTTTTGAATTTTAATATCATGTGATAGTGGAAAAAATAAAAATTACAATTTTTAATAAATGTTATAAAATCGACCCTGAAAAACTTGAATTTTGACACACAAAAATGGAAAAAAGTAATTAAAATAAGACTTTCTATTTCAGTTATTCACTTTGCTAACCTCATATTCATTTTAATTATTCACATCCAAAAGTAAGAAAATAATAACACAAATAGGTATGATTTATAACAAAAATAAGAAATTATAAAATCTAAAACAATTACAAGAAAATGTCGAATGATTCAAACGAACAAAATCAATTAATTTTTCATTGGTGTTTTTAAAAATTTGTAAATTGATTTTATTGTACTTGTGCATCTTTTAACATATCGTAAATATAATTAAACTTATATTGTCAGAATATTCAATTGTCTTGAAAATACGTTGTCGTAATAATTTAAAATACGTTTTATTAAAAATATGTTGTCGAGAATGATAAAAAAATTCAAAAATGTGAAAAAAGGGAGGAGACTGAGGCAGGGTCACCATAGGTCGTTGAGCCGAAAAAAAGCCACGGCTTGGTCGAGAAATTCGTTTGACCCAGCCTGGACCTAGCCGAGGAGATTCCATGGCACGGCCTAGGCCTAACCGAAGAATGTTCACGGCTCGGCCAAAGCATGATCGAAGATTTCTTATGGCCTGGCCGAATTAGGCCCATTTTTGGAAAAGTTTTTTAGTTCATTTGATAATTTTATTGTTTTTTGTCGTGTTTTTTAAAAAAATTTACTGTGTTGTCGTATTTCGTTCATTTGGAAATCATATCAATTGATTTTTTGTTGATTTTGAAAAAGCCGTCAAAGTTTAACTTCTCGATTTTAGAGAACCGTCAAATTTTAACTTTTTTATACTATTCAAAAACTCTAATATTGGTCAAACTTAAAGATAATTATAATTGAATGATGTTGAAGTAGGTTCGTTATATTTGACATAGTTGGAAATTTTCAGATTTTAAAGGCCGAATTGGAGAACTTTTAATTTTACAAATCATATTTAGAAGCGTTTCAAATATTATTGCTATACAAAAGTTTAGTTGGATATTTTTTACGCATAATTAGTAAAAATAAATGTCGATTATGTTTAACGTAACAAAAGGTCAATTGTGGAAAGTTATCCTAAAACAGAAGCCATTGATTTTAATTTGTTACTCCGTATGTATAATTTGGCTTAAAGTTTAATCAAATGAGAAAACATGTAAAATGATTAATCATTTTTATTAATTTCTACATATGGAGTGTCTTTTTTAAGCAGAAATTTATTAATTTTCAAAATTGATAACTATTGACTAAGACACACAAAATAAAAATAAATAAATATTGAACATGGACACATGGTGCAGGGAATATATTTTGTCTTGAAAGGTTTATTCAAAAATATCACTTATACTTTATATAAAAATTCTTATTATTTTACCGCCTGATAAATATGAACCACTGTTAATGCTATTCCTAGTATTTTTAAAAGAGTAAATTGCAGACGTAAGTAACATTTACATTTAGACATTGAATGTGCACTCCTCTCTCTTTCCCTCCAAATCCTCCTATCCAAAATCCTTCACCTTAAGGATGTGTTTGGATGGGAGATTTGGAGGGAAAGGGGGGGAAGCGAGATGGAGGACTTCAATATCTATCGTTTCGATAGTAAATGAGTGTGGAGATCTTTCGCATTGGTAAAACTAAAAGTTAAACATATGAGTAAATACAAATTTTTACGTGAGACGGACTCACAATAAATTTTTTAAGAGATCTTTTGCATGCGGATAGTTATCTTGTTTTCTTTTTTTAAAATAATGAATTTTTATTTATTTAATATAGGTTTTAAGTGTGAGACCCGCTAATGAGTATGTCAGTCTCATCAAAGAATTACTCTACAAAATTGCAGTATTTGACATCATCTATACCACATATCGCATTCTCATTAAATTTTTTTCTCACATAAATCATATGAGCAATTCTACGGTGAGGCTGCCTCTCCGTATGAGACACAATTAGTAGTGTCATGTCATCAAAAGAATAGCTCCCTTAATTTCTAATTTGTCTCTCCCTCCTAATTTTCAAACCTACTAGTAGAACTTTCAAATACAATATAAACATTTTATTTTTTTCGTAAGGAGAATATTTTATAGTACAAAATAGTTTCGCCATAAATATTGTGAAGTTCAATACGCAATCCATGATAATTAATTAAGTCAAAATAGAAGTTTTGTGAAACCATATACGGAATATAAGATTGGAGTTTAAATTATTTTTCAAACACGGTATAATTATTTTTGAAGATAATAGAGTTACGTTTCAATTTAACAATTTAGCTTACTTTTGAAAAATAACATAATTACTTTTGGGTGTGTCTCATACGATGATGCAGGTTCACCGTAGAATTTGTCAAATCATATATGTGATAAAATATTATACAAATTCTATAGTAAGGTTGTCTCATACAATGAGACAACTTATTAATATCATGTCATCATTAAAAACTTTACCTCCAAAGTTTATAAAATCTCTCAACCCCCATTCTCCTCATCTCTCTCGCCCCTTTCAACTACAATGCAATAACACCTTTGTCTTCACCAACGATCTACGAGAAATGTCGACATCTAATTCTAACCAGACTTATTATATGGCCCATAATTATATAGTTACAACGACACAATGAAACGTAACAATTCAAAATAACCTCGTAAAACGTCAAATGTAACATTTGTAAGATTCAAATGTAACACTATGAAACGTAACTATTTTGGTTGTAAAACGTACCCAAATTTATTAAATTGATATATATCAAAAGTAAATTATTCTTGAAAAGTAACGACTTAAAAAAATATTTTTAAATTGTAGAGTAACTCTTTTGTACCTCAAAAGTAACTTAATTATACTTGAAACGTAATGAAATTACATCAAAAAATTCTATTCGTAGCATTTTAAAAAAAAAAAAAAAGGTTATTTAACGGGAATAATCCATCCTATTGATGGTCTTCCACAAATAAACCCTTCATTATTCAATCCCACAATAAATCCACATATTATCCCTAATATCTATCGTTGCACACACATCATTTTTGACCGGATAAATCCGGTAAAATCAACAAAAACCCCTCTTTATTTTTCCCCATGTTATCTAATCCAAATTCCACAACCTCACCTCTTTTTACCACCACCCCGACAACCAGCGGGGACCACATCACTTATCCATCTCAACCATCGCCCCACCACACGGGCACCACATCACTCCTTCATCTCAACCACCACCACTACCACTCCTCTTTCGCACAACCACTACTAACCCGCTGAATTTCAACCCTAGCCAACTTCATCGGCGGCAAAGACTCGTCGTAATCCGTGGAGCCCCCCTCCCCAGGAATCTCTGACTCTTGTCGAAACACAAATGAATTTTCCATTTTTTTTTAAAATTTGATTATTTATTCAAGTTTTGGAAAAGTTGGAGAGAGTTTTGATTAATTTTTTATTTGGGAAAGACTGAGAAGGTTTCGATTGAGGGTCATTGAGGGATGAAAGTCGAGATGATGCCATGAACTAAAGAAGGAAATGGATAAGCCTGAGGTACAGCGTACCGTGAATACGTACAATATTTTGATTTCGATGCT
This sequence comes from Gypsophila paniculata, assembly GCA_032274805.1. Taxonomy (NCBI): domain Eukaryota; kingdom Viridiplantae; phylum Streptophyta; class Magnoliopsida; order Caryophyllales; family Caryophyllaceae; genus Gypsophila; species Gypsophila paniculata. The sequence continues at coordinate 10,048 of JAUEKU010167539.1, forward strand.
TTGTGGTATGGCGCATTGGTAGCCTATAAATACTTGAAAGAGATTCGGGTGAAGGTGGTGGTCGGTAAGAATAGATATAAGTTAGAGGTGGTGGTTTATAGGTGTGGAAGTGGTGGTAGTGGACTAGTGGTGTTTGGTGCTAAGTAGTGGTGGCGGTGATTAGTAATGGGATAGATTCGGGGTGCAAAATATAATAAATTGAATTTTAGAAATATTTTGACCGGTTGAGCAGGTAGTCGGTGATTTAGTCTATTCAAAGAAGATTAGTGTCATAGTTTGGTTTATTATGGGATTAAATAAAGGACGGTTTATTAATGGAAGACCATTAATAGGATGGATTATCCTCGTTAAATAACCCTAAAAAAACAAATCCCACACAATAAGATTAAATAATATTCACATTATTTATAAAAACAAACCCCAAAAATACGACAACCACCCTCTACTACCCACGCCCCACCGCCCTAATTCTCCACCACCTTCCCTGTATACCTTGACCATCACCGTGTTAACTCTCCATGCGCGACCACCATGCTCACAGCCGCCATCAACATTCGTCCTCCCAGCACCGTCAGCTACTTCCGGATGTGATCCCAACCACCCTCTTCCAATGCCTCTGCAAACATTCAGCTGAAATCATAGATTCCTAACGACCTAGTCTATCTCAAACATCAATCTCGCCGACAATCATTACAAGCAACCACCTCTTTATTTTAATTAAAACCCTAAAAATTGAATATTAAATTATATTGGAGATTATAGGAGGAACCTTGTCCTTAAATTGGTCAAGATAGGATTGAAGAGGATGACCGCAATTATTGGCGACGTTGAGGTGATGGTAAATGGTGGTCGGGTTGTTTGTATGGTGGTTCTTGATAATGATTATTATGTGCAATGTGTTTTTAATTTTGTTATTGGTTGTAGTTGTCTTGGCAAGTTGACGATTGCGGATGGTTGTGGTCACTCGGTGGTGGTGGTGGAGGAGTCGTGGCGGTGGTTCGGTTGTGAGTCGGCGGTGGTGTTAGTGATTGGTGAGGGAAGATAGATTTTGGTGTATGGTATATGTTGTGTATAGAAAAAATAATTATATCTCCACTTTTCCTCGGTTCTTTAATATTTATGTCATACGTACCTTTATGAGTTTTAATGAGTAAAATGAAAGAAGTACTAACTAAATAATCCGTACATATGTACGTGAGATATGCTAGTAACATAATAAGATGTGAAATGTGACAAAAAATAGTGGTACGTAACAAATGATCACACGTCCTTTTAGCCTTGTCTAAGATTACATTTTGACATGAGCGATGCTATCTACCTTCTCCAATTTACCTTCTCTTACATTCTCCTCTCACATAACATTAAAATATTATTTATTTTCTTGTTCAAAAGTCAAACAAAAAGGTAGATTATATTATTTTTTAATGAATTGTGAGAGGAGAATATAAAAAGGAGAAGGTAGATAGCATTACTCTTTTAACATTGTTATTTTCCATTCATATACGAAGTAGTATTT
>JAUEKU010167550.1:0-11563 GCA_032274805.1 Gypsophila paniculata
ATTATTATTATTATTATTATTATTATTATTATTATTTCAGCTCCAATTAATTAGCTTCAGCTCTAATAAGTTCAGCTCAGCTCTAATAAGTTCAGTTCAGCTTTAATAAGTTCAGTTCAACTCCAATAAGTTCAGTTCAGTTCAGCTCAGCCTCGATAAAGCCAGAAAAAACAGGGCCTTAGTGTATTTTGTAGACTAGTGCATATTTACATGACCTAAGGCTATAGTTACAAATTTTGGGATTAGTCAAAACACTCGATAATACGAACTATGCGCTAAGAAGTTATTTTTCGTATTTATCGTGTTCTTTGCGTTTGTATTTTTTTATAGACAAAATTAAACGTCAAATAAATTCTGAATTAATAATTTAATATTATTGTATATAATATTTTTTATCCAGTTTTAGTTAAGTTTTTTTTTATTCATCTATTTCTCTATATATATTCACAGTTTAGGTTATTTTTCGTGTTGGGACTTCTTAATTTTTATCACCTTGCATGTCTCTCTTAAAAATCGATTAAAAAATAATAAACCTATATAAAATCATTGACTAATTGCTTGAACTTCATTAGTAGTTAGATTTCATATAGCTTTGATAACAACCCAATATAAGAGTAATGACTTGTGTAAGACCCTTTTACGTGTAAATATTTAATAAGTCTGTTATGTACATTATATAGGTATTTACGATAAAAGTACAAATGTACAGTACAAGTACAATAGACGCGAGGTGATGAATGAAAGAAATGAGATAAAAATTAAAGATGAATTAATGACCAAAAAAACCCAATAAACAATTGAAAAGATGGAAAAAGTACCATCATTGATAATTTAACGAGACAATAAAACTGGGGAATCAAGGTATAGTAATGAGGGCAGCTGCAATTTAGTCAGTGGAGTAGTTGGATTATTTATATGCCCCATATTAGCAATAGCAACGCCCCATTTAATATTGGATACGCCAGTCATTTCAAACGAATATTTGTGTAACTGACTGGCGTATAAAAATCCAATATTAAATGGGAACGTTGTTTTGAATAATGAAAATGTTGTTTATTAAGAGATGTATTGTCTTGATGCATCTGTTCTAGTCAAAATATTACGGAGTAGATATTAAGAGTACATAGTTAAATTTATCGAACATATAAATATATATAATAACATCTTCAAAACTTATTAAATAAAATATTTATGCGATATAAATTGATCTCATAATAGATTGACTCTAAAACTTTACACAAACCATATTCACAAATTCTCAAATACAATGAGATTGTTATACGCGTACGACTTATCATTATAACTAAAATGTGAATGTTAGAATATTTATTATGATTATTATTAATTAATAAAAACATCTTATTTTATTTACAAACACTATGAAAAACATCTTATTTTATTTACAAACACTTTGATATACATATACAACAATCCATCTTACATGTACAATATCAATTACTTGACCAAATTATTCAAACCAAACTCAGGCAAGCCTGAGCAGTACAATTAGTAGATCATACCACCACTTGTGCTACAATTTTAAAGTTTGTGAGCTTTGATTTAAAGTATATGAGCTAATTTGCATAATTTTTTTTTTAAGAATTTACAATTTAGCTCTGAAATTTTGAATAAATGATTGTTGTGCGTACTTTGGCTGTATTGTCAGTTTGTCTCCAATGGTATAATGATATTTGTGCGAGTCATTTCAAAATTCAAGGCTAGTTTAGAAATTAATTAGTAGTGTAGGTGGTGGAGGAGAAAAGAGGCCTTGTTTGGTGCGTACTATACAAAAACATGCGTAGAATCCGAGACAACAACCCATGACCGACCCATTTGTGTTCTTTTGGCTCCATCTTTTGCTCCTCTTTCTCTTTGTCTACACCTGATCGCTCCTCACATTTTCAAACTGTGAAGAATACCTCACATGTGAGATCCCACATTGATTGTGGATGAATGATTTGTTCACTTTATAAGACAATGAGTTACTCCTCCCATCACCAATTGGTTTTGGGATGGAACCCTCTTGGACTTATTAAGTGGGTTTTCTTCCTCCATGTGCGGCCCAGGTCTCGATTTCACTCAAACCTAATGTTTGGTGAAAGGACGATGATAGGACGTTATTAGATGATATTGAGTTTCGATATCATCATCTCACAAATATGATGTGTGAGAATGTGTGATCCACGTAAATTTGAGAGAGAATATAAAATGTTCGTGTCAGATCAAGGTGGTATCATCACTGTTCACTGGGTAGTGTAATCTCATTTTCCGTTGAAATTATTTTAATTCGTTTAAATTGTTGCAATTCACAATTTCATACTTCTTGGTTCTGATTAATTAATATTTAATAATTTTTTTGGTAGAATTTCAAATATAAATAATACAGTAATTGAATAAGATTGAGGAAGTGTCAATTATGTGTTCTCAATTTATAACTCATTAAAGAAGTATATATATGACTAATTTGACTATTACTCTAACGTGAATATAATGAACCTAAGTTCGAAAAAAAGTAAAAATAAAAATTACTCCCTTAGATCCAGTCAATACGTTACTATTACTTTTTACATAAACATTAAGCAAATGTTAATGGATATCTAATACAACAATTAAATATGATTATCCAATCCACTTACAAATCACTTTTTACATACAAAAAATTACTAAAAATGAAAATAGTAACGTATTTATTGATACACCTAAAATGAAAATAGTAAAGTATTAATCGAGACGGAACGAGTCCATTATTGAGTATAAAACCCGCGAATCTAATTACACAAGGGTTACATTTTCAAAATTAAAAGTGGAAGAGTGGACAATACTAGCTCCAAAATTCGACGCCTACTCTGGAAATAGTTATGCTATTGTCTCGAAAATTGTGTGTTAACTGTAATGACTAATGAGGATTTATACTTCCTCCGTTCCATTCAATTATATACGTTTGCTTTATACACGTATATTAATGATGTTTTCTTTTGTTCATATCTTTAGTTACATATTACTAAAAATTATAAAAATTTGATATTAATAATGTACTCGGTAAGACGATTTAAACAAGATCTCACATGACTATATATTATCTTATATATTAGAAGTTATATTGAAGATTCCCCTCACTTGTGAATAGTGTCTAAAAAGCAAATGTATACTACTCAATGGAACGGAGGAAGTATTAATTAAAGAATAACGACGATAATACGCATCCGACGGTCGCAAATAAGATAAAAAGTATGTATTTTAAAATAGTTATCTTAAGCTTTAAATAGCCACTTTAAACTTTAAAATAAATTTTTTTAATTTTACGTGCGATCGTCGTATGCGTATGATCGTCATACATAACACTTACTCTTATCCCCGATTTACCCCTCTTTCTCTCAGAAATTAAGTGTTGTTACATAATCATCATATAATTTCAGCTGCTTAATTCAAAATCTATCAACAAAGCTGAAGTCTTTTGATTTCTTGGTTTTGATTGTAGGTTCCTAATTTAAATTGGGTTCTCTTCATTTCATTTTTAGCATTCTAATTCTCTCAAATTTCAGCATGTTCTTTTGGTTCTTATAACAATTGTAATTATGATATGACTTTACCTGCTTATGTAAATCTAGCAATTAAGCTGAAATCTTTAAGTCGTTTTGGGTACGTCTAGTGAAATACCGTCTTTCACTTTTAAACCGTGAGGCCGATAATTAGTTAGTGTTAAGGTATATGAACCTATTATCGGACATCAACCATCACCTTAAGGTTTTGGTTGAGTTGGTCTTCTAATATGGTATTAGAGCCTCATGCGTGCCTGAGGTCTCAAGTTCGATTCAAGTTCGATTCCTGGGAAGCCCCTTGACACACAGTTGACAATGTCCTGTGTTTATTCACGTACGACCCCTACGGGCTAGCCTCCGCGTGAGGAGGCGTGTTAAGGGAATAAACTCTTTTAGATAGAAAAAGGGAATACTCTTTCACGAATCATGAAAGACCGTCTTTTTCGAGACTTTGGGTTTGGATTATGACTGTAAGTTTCTAGATTGAAATGGGTTCCCTTCAATTTATGCATAGTTGATCGATGTACTAAGTTAGTCTTTTATAAGACCGTTTACGGTGTCCAATGGTCTTGTAATAAACTCACTAATGATAGCAATGATTGAGGTGTTAGGGCGTTCAATGGTCTTATCATATGGAGGCAGTTTGATAAAAGTCGATTTCTTGGGGTTATATAATTGTATGGAGGCAGTTTTTGGTGATTTTATATTAGCATGTAAATTTCGTAAAAGGGTAATGCTGTGTGCATCCGACCACCTTAGACATCGGTTTTTAACTCTGAGTTGCAATTTTTTCTTAAGTGCTGTTTATGAGAGCTAGAATGATATCACCTTCCCTTCCAATCAGTTACGAATTACTCCGCATTGTTTATGATAATGTAATAATCGAATGTATTTTGTCCACTAGACCTTCATGGTTTAGATCTGTCGGCGAAGTTGGAGTGTTTAGCTGACCAATTAGTTGATAAAAAGTTAGTTTAGCTAACCATGGTACGAATTTCTTGACTGCCGTTTTTTATGGATTGGTGAAAAGAGAACGATACAAAGTTGATAATTAGGTGTCTAACTTATGCAGTCTTTGCTTTGCTCTAACGGACGGAGATATTGTTTCCGATGAACCCTTGTAGGTTGATACTTTTGAGAGCCATTTTTGATTTAGTCCATTGTACAATGGACGTCATATAATCCGCGTTTCTATCCTCCGAGGGGATACAACTTTTCTTGTCTTTACGTTAATCTGCTTTGAACTTGAATTTCTTTTCCGTATAATTTTTTTTGCAACAAATTATATTTTCTATAGATTTCATCGCAATGTGTAGTGCCTTCATGAGAATAGTGAGTATGGATTCAATAATTCACATATGATTTCTGTAGATCCCACCGTCCGATACCATGGAGGATGATAAAGGCCTTGTACTCGGTCTGGGATTAGCAAGTGGTCGCACTTCCCCGTCGAAAGATGATAGTGGTAACTCAACTGATGGTAGGACTGATACTGATGAGAGAACCATCAAGATTCTGAACAATTTCAGGAATTGTCTCAACGCTGGTGTTCCGCAATATTTGCAGCGGACAGATCCCGTAATACCTGCTGAGAACTTATTTAACAATTTTCGGCAGACTAAATCTGGTGGAAATGATTCGAGTAATGGTGCTGGAGCTAATGAGAATAAGCGTAAAAGCACCTTTCCTGACATGAAAGAACATAAGAAACACGACACTGATTCTTACAGTTCTGATTTGCAAGCTAAGGGAAAAGATTCTCACATTTCGATTACAACAGACGAGGGATCGACTGGTGACAGTGAAGACATAGCGGAATCTGAAGCGGGGGTTCAACTTCAATGATGGCCTCACACTGCACCATATCGACGAGTCTAGAACTCCTGTTGGAAGTGCTAGCTCTTCTAAAGCTTCGAAGGAAACGGAAGGTCAAATATTAGCGCATCTTCATTTCCTGGGCAAACCGTCAACACCTTAAGGTCACCTTATTCTATAACTAACAAAGCGCCGCCCTCAGAAAGTTCACCGAGCACACCCGTGTATCCATTATCTACGTATAGTCCGTGCCCACCCATTGCGAATACCGGAAGTGTGCCAATGACTATGACATACTCATCTTTCTCCTTTTACTAGCAGATTAACGCCAACTTCAGGTAAATGCTTCTAGCCTTCTATGGCATGCTGATCTCCCGTGAATGTGTACTCTGTCTTGAATTTGGCAGATTATCTCCTACTTCCGGTAAACTAGGCTTGCTTGATGATAAAGAGCATGAAAAGTAAATGGTTTTACCCTCATTATATTCGCATGACAACATCTCAGAATTAGAATATGACATACTCCGTATATTCTGATTATTCTCTCATTTATAAAGGATTAACGTCTTGTATAACTCGAGATAAATCTTAAATATAAAACTTATCATTATAAGTGTTATATTGACGTAATATATACGGAGTACAATTTATTATTAATAAAAATTCAGGCGGATTAAAGCTACAATTATAATTTACTTTAATTATCATATTTTATATACGAAATATTATTAAAATATAATTTTTTAACTTAATATATATTTGAAATATTTTAAAAATAAGCAAACTCTATATATAAATTTTTGATACTATAGAGTATAGACTTATTCCTTTTTGCTTATTTTATATCGTTCATCTTATTTTTAAACAATCTCTTATGCATTAAGTTTGATCAACATTTCTTTGAGTTATATGAGATTTTTTTTTTGGAAAATATGAAAAATATTACTAGTACATACTTTTTCTTAACAATTGCGCTAATTTATTAACTGATTAATTTTTAAAGATTAGCTTTGTTAGCCTTCAGTTTATAACGACAATGATTTTATTTGAAACACATTTTAATAATGACCCCATGGTGTTACTTTTAACAAAATTAGGGTTAACGTTTCAAAAATTAAAATTACAATTTTATCAGAAAAGAATATATTTCTAAATATAGTCCAGTTTTTGGGGGTCGCCAGAGGTCTTGCGTCCCAGGAAGCGGATCGTTGGATCTCTGGCGACTCAAAGACCTTGCCAAATTTTTTCAACCCACATTGAACGTGTTCCTCGTTATGCGTGCAGTTGGCGAGTCATGTGTTTGACTTGACCAAGATGTTGCGCGCGAGGAGGGAGTTGTTGAGTGCGTAGTTTAGGTTTGTTTTTAGGTTTTGGAATATTTTTGTGGGCTTTTGGGTATTAGGCCTTGGAGCGGGACCAATTCATTTGGGCTTAGGTTTCGGTCCCCGAGCCAAATTTCTAACAAAAAGCTATTTTTGTTCGAAATGTCGTTCTGATTCGAAATATGATATCCGTTTTTGTGTTTGGAGTATGAAAAGTCGATTTTTGGTCAATGGGCCCGTTGACTCGGGATTTGGGTTTTGGGCTCGAAAAATTGACTTTAGCATGTTTTGACCGAGAATTTTAAACAAGTTAGGACGTGGACTCGGTTCGTACATACGAAGTTTCGAACGTCGGATTTTGGGCATTGAGCCCAAAATTAGGAGTTAGGAGGTTGGTTTTGGCTCAATTAGGAGAAATGGACTTGATTGTTGTTTGGGCTTGTTTTTGTGGTGCCGGGCTATTTTGTAGCTAAAAATAATACCAACTAAGTGACGACTGACGCAAATTCATTAAATTAACGAAATCGATAAATTCAAACGACATTGTTATAATTAAAATGCGTAAGTCTGATTCATCACCGGGTCAGTTTTGGGGGATACGGATACGGGTATCGACACTTGTATTCTAAAAATTGTTACGATTAACACTCGGCGAACTCAATTTTCGACAACTAAAGTCAACCTATGGCGTTGACCACCATGGCGAATGATTAGAACTAATGACCCTCTTGTTCCAATTGGAAAGTACTAATCATTGAGCACATAGCGATTTTTTATTGTTTGTGTAAGAATTATTTACTTAAATATAAAACTTATCATTATAAGTGTTATATTGACGTAATATATATACTCCCTCCATTCATGTGGATTCACCACATATCCTAATTGACCACTATTCATCCATGACCCTAATCAATGAAATTTCTCTCAATATACAAAGACAAATATAGTTATGTGGATCTTGTTTGATTTGTCTTCATGAGTACATTATTAATATCCAATTTTTATATTTTTACATATTGCGAAATTATAAATATAAACGTTTCAAAATGCGTCTCGGCAAGTGTGAAAAAGCAAATGTGGTGAATCTAAGTGAATGGAGGGAGTACAATTTATTATTAATAAAAATTCAGGTGGATTATTAAACTACAATTATAATTTACTTTAATTATCATATTTTATCTAAGAAATATTATTAAAATATAATTTTTTAACTTAATATATATTTGAAATATTTTTAAAATGAGCAAACTTTATATATAAATTTTTGATACTATAGACTTATTTCTTTTTGCTTATTTTATATCGTTCACCTTATTTTTAAACAATCTCTTATGCATTAAGTTTTATCAACGTTTCTTTGAGTTATATGATATATTTTTTTTGGAAAATATAAAAAACATTATTAGTACATACTTTTTCTTAACAATTGCGCTCATTTATTAACTGATTAATTTTTAAAGATTACCATTGTTAGCCTTCAGTTCATAACGACAATGATTTTATTTGAAACATATTTTTATAATTATCAGAAAATAATATATATTTCTAAATATAGTCCAAAAATCCTAAAATTTTATAAAAGATTTCATGGTAAAGTAAATGACATAAGAAAATAATTTATAACATTTATATACCTATGGAACAAATTTTTATTGATTAAAACAAACAAAATATCGGAATTTTAACTACAATTGATCTCATGAATATGAATTTACTATTTTTTATCGTAAAATGTTATTTTTATTATAATTTTATCAAATGATGTTAACATGATTATGTGACATATTCGCTTTGATTTGATTAATTTTACAGTATTTACTTCTAGCCACGAAATAAACTAATCCAGGGCTAAGTACATGTTTCTACCGCGGAATAGCCTAATTCGTGGCTAAATACATTTTTTTTCCACAATAATAATTATTTTTCGTGGCATAAGTAATTATTTGCCACAAAACTCCCGTGGCATAAATTTTTCTTGTGACGATAAAAAAATGTTTTTCCCGTGACTAACCAAAATTATGCCACGATTTACAGATTCTCGAGGCATAATTCGTGGCCCAAGTGTTAAATTATTGTAGCGTAATTAATACACATTCATTATTAACGGTTTTTTAATTTAAAAGTGAAAGACGATATTTTATAAGATTTACTCATAATTTTAGTGTAACCCCGTACAATTTCTTGTGAGTCTTTAAGGGAAATAATCACTAAATTTATTATTTTAATCATTTTTATATTCATTTTATATGCTTCAAATACAAACTTTCAATAAATTTACCTATTAACTATTTCACGTGTCGGGCGGGTCTTGACCCTAAATATACGGGTTATTTTAGCGTCGGGTCATTTTCGGGTTCAAGTTATTTTCGGGCGGATTTTAGCGAGTTATTTTCAGACGGGATTCGATTGATTTTGCTGGTCTGGTCGATTTTTGACAAGTCTAACAACGGTGGATTGGGAATTAGTGTGGTTTTCTATTGTGTATCTTGGACCAAAATGTTTTCCGTTACAATTCGAAAATCCATGTCACGAATTTGGTAACTGGAGAGACGGATTCAATGATGCTCAATCACAGATCCGTTTATCGAATCCCTAGTACTTCCTTTGGTGTAGGATACACCTCCAAGGAAATCAATCTTTTTGTGCCAATTCCTAAAAAGTATGTTGAATTCCTTACAAATAAGCCTTTGTCGTGACCTTTGGTGGTCCGCGACTTACAAGGGATATCACAAGATCATTTCCAACCCGTATGGTGGATTGGTCTTGTGGGGTTTAATTTTCGGTAAACTATACGCCTTTGAAGTAATGGCTGAAGGTTCTACATGTCCAACTATATGGGGTTTTGACTTTGACACAAAAAGGTTTTTCACAGTGGAAGCACCAAAACATCTACATATTTGCGGATTATCTCAATTAGTGAGCTTTCAGTGGAATTTATGTCTGGTTTCTGCTCCTCCTTCTCCAAATGAACGGAGATTTGAAGTGTCGCTTCTTAAGAACACTTGGGTTCTTTTGTTGAAATACAAGGATGAATGGGAGGTTCGTGTTCCCATCTTGAATCTTCAAAATGGTCTGATTCTTGTGCATACTCGATTTAAAAGATTTGAGATTATCATTGAGTTTGGCTTCCTAGTACACAAGCTGGAATCTCCTTCCTTCGTTGGAGTTTTTTCGGTCACCTACAAAGAAGAGGGAGCTATAACACTGCCTTTGCTCAAGAATAAGTTGGCATGCATTGAAGGATAATAAGTTAAATTTACGGTTCTTTTTGCTGTAAAATTTAATTTAGGGATTTTGTTTGTTAGATTTGAGTCTTACTTTGAGATGCTATAGGAAAAGTCAGTAGTTCATATGCTTGAAACGATAGATTAGAAAAGCGGTTTTTTAGTCTCTTGCTGTGAGTTTAAGCTGAAACTTCGAATGTGTGTCTGCTCTTATAATCTACCCTACTTTGTAGATCGATACATGTTCTAAATACATAAATTGATGTTGTTTTTGAGGTGATGCACTTAACTGTGGTGAAATGACAATTTCTCAATACTTTTTCCACTGTTTTTGGCTTGTAAATGCTGTCATTTTTTTGCTCTTCGGTGGAGCAATGGGCTAAAGTATAACAATTGGACCTGGCTACTCTGGCGGGTCAGCCTAGCCCAGCAGTCCGCCTAGACCTGCTCATGGACACTGCCCGACTTGCCCATGAAAGTAAATAAGGTGCACAGACCGAGTCACTGATTAATAAGGAAGCTTAACATCTGCTTAAGAACCTTGTGATTTTGTTTGAGTGCTTATCTGACTTCCCCTGAGCAAAACTCTGCAGTAATAAGTTTTGATACTTTTTGCCGGGTTTCTTGAGCGATGTATAAACTCTAACACATAAAAATGCCGTGTTTTAAGCCTTGCATAACTTTATGACACATTGCAACCGTGTTATACAAAAACGTATTTTAATCGATCTACCAATTATTTTTATGGGTTAGGTGGCCAAGTAAGGCACATTAAGACTACTAGATTTCACTCTCAGATGAGTAGCTAATTCTTTCCAGTATTTTGCTCTGATCTTAGATTGTACTTGTCGTTTTTTTGGTGCTAATGTTAATTGTTAAACTTCAACTACACTCTATTTGAACTTCACAATAAAATCAAGTACCCTCTGTGTTCCTTTGCCCATCAAAAAGATTCGCCTAAAAACAACTGACAAAGAGACACACCATAAATTAGGCAAAACATATGTTGAATTAGATACAGAAATCATTGTAAACACTGTACGTTACAAGAACATTTGTCCAACTTTTCTCTTTTTAAGGGTTAATGGATATGCATAGATCGAGTATCAACTAAATCCTCATCATTACCTAGTAATTTACACAGTTACTCGTATTTTCTTAATTACGATGTTGTCATTACCGCTAATTTTACGTGTATGTAAGACAAAGTAGCTATATTAATTGTAGAAATATGCATGTTGAATACTGTCTAAAATAAGTATCTAAACTACGGACGAAGAATTATAACATTCTTTACGACTTCAGGTGCTGTTTTTTTTCTTAAATCTTCGTCACAATTAGATAACAATGTATGTAATCAGATACTATTATCACCTTAACATATTGCTAAATACTCCGTAATAAATTCATGAAATGTAGACACGTACAAAAAAAAATATAACACTAAACTCTAACAATATAATATAAGGCTATGTTTAAGCCTAGACTTCTCTTCAGACCTCATACTCTACCACCTCAGCTTTTCACCAACTCAGACTCAGACTCAGACACTCTCAGACTCACTCAAAATGTACACTTTATCCCCAGACTTATTTCAGATTTTGTCACATCATCTTTTCTCTTACTTTATTTTAATAATTACTACTCCCTCCAATCCAAT
>JAUEKU010167561.1:0-11563 GCA_032274805.1 Gypsophila paniculata
GTATTGACTCATAAAAACAAATCAAACAAGATCTCGAATGACTATATTTTCTCGTATAAATTGCAAGAAATTTCAAATATTTCGTAGTTGACTGAATAGTGCCAAATAGTTTATTACATAAGTTAGAGTCGTAGGGAGTGAGTATATCTTAACAATTTTACATAAATATTTGTGTTTGATTTTAGGTTTGACTAAAGTACATTTTCCGCATTGAAGCGTCCTTCTTTGCAATTCATACATTCTCTTGAACTATCTTAAAAAACCTTATAATTCAACTTTGAGATATCCAATATCCATTTTCTGCCAGACCCAACGCTTGTTTTATCTTTACCAAAAAAAAGAACACTAGAAAAACAAATGTGTTTTTTTTTCCACTTATGTTCGATTAAATTCGCCTGGACTTCTATGCTATAAAACGATCATGTAAATTGATAGCGTTCGACAAAGTAGAATAGATTTTGGTCAAGGGGTTGGTTATGGACTTATGGTCTTGTGGGTCATTAGGCTTTATGCAATGAAATCAGCGTTGTTCACCATCCCAATTCATTTGGTTTGTTAGACCCGGCCCACAAATAAAGTACTCCGTAGTTTATCCATTTAATTGTTTTTTTTTTTTTTTTTTTTTGGTAAAGGACGATAATCCCTCTATCCCAGTCAATTGTCAATGTTTGATATTTGAGGGTCTATATATGATACAATTAACTCTTATATTGTTGTGAATTATAGAATTTTAATATAATGTACATGTAAGTAAGTATGTTATAATGACTTTCGTGTATTAAGTTACTCGGTATTTGTTTTTATACTCCTTCATTTTTTGCATTTGTTTTTGTATCAAAACTGAAACGTTAACAATTGACTGAGACGGAGAGAGTATGTTGTTTTTGTATTTTTTATTATACTTTTGTACACTTTCATAACTTATTACTCGCATGTATTTTTAAGTATACATTTTTTAAACGTTTTTAAGAATGAAGATAAAGAAAAATAATTATTGAGTTGTGTTTGAGCGGGGCTTGAGCCTTTTTCCTAGTCGATCCCGAGCTTCCTATTTTTGAGCTCGGCGAGCTACGAGCCAATTCCAAGCCCAAGTAAAAGTTTTCAAGCCGGTTGTGAGCTCATGCAAGCTCGATATCGGCTCGGTTACACCCTTAATTACATATTTAGAATTTGGTATAGTTTATAGTCCAACTAGATGATTATATGAAAAAGTAAAAATATACGAAACATATAGTTTTTTTGTTTCAATTTTTTAAGTAGCTTTTTTATTTTGAAAAATGATGTGAGTTGTCTGTATTCCTTATTTTAATTAGTCGATATGATTATCTTGTCAACAAATTTGACTGACCATAACTCTCAGATATTAAAAAAAAAAATTATCTTTCCAAATAAAAGATCTCGAAAAGACGATTAATTTGAAAATACAAATTAACACATTCGAATATCATATCCAAAAATTATTTTTAGAGAAAAAATAAGGCTACAAAAATAAAGAATACAAAGGTGAAATTTAAACATAAAATAATGTAACGAGCTGAATACATCAAACCGGTTGAAAAACGGGTCATGGACACAAGCAACGGGTCCATTCAAACGATACACCGTCACATCAGCTCACCCTTCCTCTCTTCTCCAACATTCATTCACAATAACACTTCTCAACATTTAATTTCATTTATTCATTTGACTCATAAATAACATTCAAAATTTCTAAATCATCTCCGATTAATTCAATTCAATTCGATTCAGTTGAGTTCAAATTGTCGACTTTTCAAAAATGACGAACGAATCAAAACAGAAAACTGCAATCAGAATCGTGGTGGCCGGAGACAAATCCACAGGAAAATCAAGCTTAATCGTCACCGCCGTGTCCGACACTTTCAGCCCTAATCCTCCGCCGTGTCTGCCTCCTTCTCGCCTCCCTGCTGACCTCTTCCCTGACTCCGTCCCCATCACCATCATCGACACTCCCTCCGGGTATTTATTTATTTATAATTCTCTTTTTGAGACGGTCTCGTTATAAACTTATTGTAACTCCGTCTCACACGACATCTATTGTTATATTTATTTTATTTTGTCAAGAGTAAAATGTTTGACCGATGAATTAATGGAGACGTTTCGTTAAACAAATACTTGTATGAGACGGTCTCGTGAGAAGATGATTATCGTTAGGCCTCTCACATGTTTTTAGTGAATAAAAACAACTTGTGTTCTACGGTGTACTATTTTAGTGTGAGACGGTCTGTTTTTGTGTTAAAATGTTGGAGGTGATATCGAGCTGTATTTTCGTACTTTTTTCGTTTTGAGAAATGTTTTCGTACATCGTCGAGCACTCGTGAAAGGAGGATTGAATAGAGGTGTTATTGTTTGTGCAGTGGTGTGTTTTCGTACGTTGTTGAGCACATGTGAAAGGAGAGTCGAGTAGAGGTGTTATTATTCGTGTGGTCGTGTGTGCTTTCGTATATTGTTGAGCACTTGTGAAAGGAGAATCGAGTAGAGGTGTTGTTGTTTGTGCAGTGGTGTGTGTTTTCGTATCGTACATTGTTGAGCAATTGTGAAAGGAGACTCGAGTAGAGGCGTTAGTATTCGTGTGGTCGTGTGTGTGTTTTCGTTTATTGTTGAGCACTTGTGAAAGGACGATTGATATTAGGTGTTATTGTCAGTGCTATTCTTTGTGTTTAGGTGTATTGTTGAGCACTTGTAAAAGAACGATTAAATGGAGGTGGTTTTTGTTTGTGTAGTCGTGTGTTTCCGCAAGTTGCGGAACACTAGTGAAAGGAGGATTGGGCAGAGAGGCTATTGTTTGTGTTGTCGTGTATGCTTTCGTATACTGTTGAGCACTAGTGAAAGGAGGATTGAACGGAGAGGCTATTGTTTGTGTTGTCGTGTATGCTTTCGTATATTGTTGACCTCTAGTGAAAGGAGTATTGAATATCGAATATAGGTGCTATTGTTTGACTCGGCGTGTGTGTTTTCATTAATTGATGAGTAGTTGCGAAAGGAGGATTGAATACAGGTGCTATTGTTTGATATGTCGCGTGTGTTTTCATAAAATTGTTAAGTAGCAGTGAACAGAGGATTGAACAGAGAGATTGTTTGTGTTGTGGTGTGTGTTTTCGTAAATTGCTAAGCACTAGTGAAAGGAAGATTGAATCGAGGTGTTATTGTTGTTGAGCACTTGTAGAAGGATGATTTAATAGAGGTGTTATTTTGTGTGTTTTCGTACATTGTCGAGCACTTGTGAAGGAGGATTGAGCGGAGGTGTTGTTCGTTGTGCTATTGTGTGTATTTAAGTTTATTGTTTAGCATTTGTGAAAGGAAGGATTGATTAGAGGTGTCATTGTGTTTGTGTTTTTGATATAGTGTTGAGCACACGGCTAAAAGAGCAGAGGAGTTTCAGCGTGCGGATGCTGTGGTGCTGACTTACGCTTGTGATGACCCCGAGACGCTTGAGAATCTTAGTTCTTATTGGCTCCCCGAGCTTCGTCGTTTGGAGGTTACCTTGTACACACTTAATGCGCTTCCTTTCCTTGTTAACTTGATGTAGTACCAATTTAGATTTTATGATGTTGCTTTTTGCTTGGATTTGAGTGATGAATGAGCAAAATGACGATGATATCTGTGTGCATTAGGGCTGGTGGCGTTCATTATTGTTTTTCGTTGTATAAGGAGGTGCTAGATTGGTACATTATAAAGTGTAAGAAATTCGACATGCGACCTAATATCCACACACCCTTAGTCTCTGCCGACTGCCACTAGGTCAATACCTCATTTTGTGACTCATTGACTTAGGCCCTATTCATTTGGACTTAATTCAGTTCAATTTAGCTCTTCTCTATACAGTTTTGTTCTTACGTCACTCCACTTCAGATAATTTCTCTTCACTTCAGTTAAAGTCAAATCTAGAAAGTCCAAAAGAACAGGGCCTTATTGTGAAGTATGGTATTTTATTTTCAAGGCTCAGAATTTCATATATCTTAACATATGCACGATCCCAAAAGGGGAAATGGAAGAAGATTGTGAAATGGAGGGAGTAGTTCGTTTGACTGCTTAATTTGATTTTGATGTGTAAAATGTGCAGGTGAATGTACCTGTTATTGTGGTTGGTTGTAAGTTGGATATGAGGGATGATGATCAACAGGTGAGTTTAGAGCAGGTGATGTCACCGATCATGCAGCAGTTCCGTGAAATTGAAACTTGCATAGAATGTTCAGCATATAGACTTATCCAGGTAAGTACTTTAATTTGGTCGAGTTTTCCACATTTTTCCCTTTCTGACTTGTATATTGCAAAATTTCTGCAAAATTTGTATTTCACAGAGAGAACACCAGCAGAAAGAAAGAATAAAAAAGGTGTCAACGTTGAAGTATTAATAGTCGATTAGTCTAGATGTATACTATATTCTGCAATCAGTTTTGGCTAAAGGTGATTAGTGTTTCAATGTTAAACAGTGCCCATCACAAGTGCGGCTACTAGTTTCTAAAGACACTTTTAGACTAGGAGAGAGTGAGATTTGTTGATGGCACTTGCCCTTTTATAGATGATATTGTAACTATGCTGTGTTCAGTGTGTTGGAAGTGCTTGCTTTCAGTATGTAGTGTCGAGATATGTTTGTTTTTTCAGATATTGATTAACTATCTTGCTTAGTTGAATTTTCTATAATTGTTGCAGATACGAGAAGTTTTTTATTATGCCCAAAAAGCCGTAATTCACCCTACTGCCCCTCTCTTTGATCAAGAAACACAAACTTTGAGGCCTCAATGTGTCAGAGCTTTGAAAAGGATATTTATCTTGTGCGACAATGACAAGGACGGTGCACTAAGTGATGCTGAGTTGAATGAGTTTCAGGTATGTACATGTATTTTTGAACTTGTTTACTTGAGTCGATTTATCTAAATATCTGGACGAATGAGTATTTTTAGTTCTTCATTTATTTTTACCTTTTCCTTGTGCTCTCAAAGTGACCCTAATTATGGAAACTGTCTATAAACAGGTCAAGTGCTTCAATGCTCCTCTCCAGCCTTCTGAAATTAGTGGTGTCAAAAGGGTTGTGCAAGAAAAATTGCCTGAAGGAGTGAATGAACGTGGTCTTACTTTGAGAGGATTTCTGTTCCTTCATGCACTTTTTATCGAGAAAGGACGGCTGGAGACAACATGGACTGTCCTACGGAAGTTCGGATATAATAATGATATAAGACTTGATAGTGATTTTCCCCCACCTTCGTTTAAGCGTGCTCCTGACCAGGTAAGCAAAGTATATTGCTATAGTGTTATACATTGAAGTGCACGGATCGTGAACAACGGTAGGACGCAAGGCGTCCCGACCATACTGGAAAAAATCATATTGTCAACCATTATTAATAAAAGTTGGGAAAGTAAAAAGTATAGAACAATATAACTTGCTTCATAGTTGAATTTCCAAGGCCCTTGTAGAAGTAGATTAAAATTTGCCAATGATCTTCGAAATTTGAACTTGAAAGTCTTGCTCTAAAGATACAGAGAATAACTTAGCGCTGCCTAAGGTGTAAGCTCTATAAGGTGTATTCATTGTTTATTTGTATGCTGTCTTTATTTTTATTTTATTTTTTTAGGGTTTTATTATTATTATTATTTTTTATTATTGTTATAACCTAAATAAACAACTTAATGAATATTGGGGATATAGTGATATACCCCCTTGCTTAATATTTTCACATTTACCACATCATTCAAGTTTCTGATGATTTTGTTTTTGAATTTATCCTGGGCATTTATTATCTTTTCTTATTCCCTTTCGATGTGTTTAGAGTGTTGAGCTAACAAATGATGCTGTTGACTTCTTGAGAGGGATATTCAGTTCGTATGACAATGACAATGTAAGTTGATTCGTCTTACTTTTTTGTGTGCAATAACTGTGTTACCAAAGTTCGTTGGATCAGGAGTAGTAGTTTTTGCTTAT
This sequence comes from Gypsophila paniculata, assembly GCA_032274805.1. Taxonomy (NCBI): domain Eukaryota; kingdom Viridiplantae; phylum Streptophyta; class Magnoliopsida; order Caryophyllales; family Caryophyllaceae; genus Gypsophila; species Gypsophila paniculata. Next base: position 5,939 of record JAUEKU010167561.1, read on the forward strand.
GGTTCTCCATGTTTTATAGCCTTTACCTGTCTGACCACAATGGGGTTGGCTTTGCACGCTCCTTATATTTGTTTTTTCTTTTGATAGTAATGTTTAATTTCATTTTGTATGAGTCAATGTTTGAAGCTTAATATTGATGAAAGCAGTAATTAGTAATCAACTTGTGTTTCATTTCTCCATTTGATTATCTTTATGGAACTTGATTTGGCAGTCTCAATATTGTTTTTGACATGCCCAGATCTACCGACTTTTATTTTCACCTACTCCAGCAGATCTTATAATCATAATTGTAATTTTGTTGTTGTTATCTGTAATTTTGTCATATGGTAGGATGGTGCTATCCGCGCTTTAGATGTGGATGATTTGTTTTCGACAGCACCAGACTGGTATTACCTGTTCTTTACTTATGTTGCTTGAAAATCTTCAGTGTTGTGTGCCCAGCTGATCATTTTCTTTTGGCTGATCTAGTCCGTGGAGTAAAGGTCCCTACCAGGGTGCTGCTTCAACCACTCCATTAGGTGGGTTAACACTGCATGGTTTCCTCTCAGAGGTACGTGTCAGTTGATGAGGCTATTTTCTTCCTCCACTAAACTTATATAGGTGAAGTCTTTAGCAGTTTTTCTTATTGATGTCGTGTGATATGGACCCCTTTGATCATAATGATAGTTCTCGCTTGATGCCTTGCTTATGTATTCTAATTAGTATGATGGAACTATACAGGACCACTTTTTCATATTAAGGTTCATGTGGTGGTCATTACATTTGATGAATAGCTACCTTTTCACTGATTAAAGTGTTTAGAACTAGTTCCATTCTTACGATGTTTTTTCTTTGTATTCTGCGATATGTTTTTGGCTCTTTGGTTTCTGTTCCTTACTAGAATATTAACTAACATGATACTGATGGGCCAGTTTGTGATGTACTGACTCCTTTCATCTTGTGCTATTAACTAAATATCTTCTGATTTTTTGGTTATTGTGAGAAACACTTTTAGTGGTCTGTAATGCACTGAAATTGTAGTATTTCCTGTTGGGTGACACTTCGTCAAAGCTTGGTTCTGGTATACCGATGTGGATCTCATGTGGCTTGTCTCGTGCAGTGGACCCTCATGACGCTTTTGGAGCCATCAAAAAGTGTTGAGTATCTGAAATATGTTATGTATGGTGGAGACGCTACTTCGGCCGTTCGTTTAACTAGGAGGCGGCGTACAGATCGTAAAAAGAGGCAATCTGAGAGAAATGTTTACCAGTGTTTTGTGTTTGGACCAAAGAAGGCTGGTAAATCAGCATTGTTGGATGCTTTTCTAGGATGGTCCGTCTTGTTGTCTGCCTTCTAGTCCATTGCTTAACAATTTTCGTATATACTTAACTATTTAGTTCAGCTTGGAGATGCAGCATGTGACAACATTTCTCCTCTTTTCTCGAATGCAGGCCCTTCTCCGATGTTTACAATCACAATGCTGATGAGCGATATGCTGTTAATGTCGTAGATGGGCCTGCAGTAAGTACTACATTCTTGTGTGCTAAGTTTGTGCATAACTTTTCCTTGTTACATATCAGTACACACTGTGACACTGGTGCCTCTGCAAATTCTGCATTCTTTTGGTATCCTTGTTCTTGTCAATAAACTATGCATCGGAAATGCTTGAATTCATCATTTACTCTCAGGGCTCTGGTACGGACAACGATCTCGTAGCCTGCAATTATACTGGTGAATGGTGGATTAGATAGGTAGCCATTGAGATCAGTGGATTTTTCTTCTTGTCATGATGTGGTTTAGAGAGTAGTTTGCGGAATGTTACCGGTGGATCCTGAAGAGCAGCTCTAGATTGCTCTTGTGACATGATATTAAGTACAACAGTTGTTTTATGGGGGTTGACTGTTGAGGGCCAAATATTTTTAGTTCACATTATTTTGGGATACCATGGTGCTAGCATGTTAGATGTGGTGTCGTAAAAAGGAATATAATTCTGTACGAATTTTGAATAGCTAGCTTTACTCTGTCAAATTGCTGTTGTATGTGAATGATAGGTTGTTTGGTTGCATACATTTTGTGGTGGTTCTGTGCTTAGAAATTTGGAGCCTGCTTGAAAAGGCTGATAAAGCTCTCGCCATGGTTTTAAATCTCGGGCGATACGTCTCATATTGCCTATGATATATCGGTACGGAATGCTGCCGTTACGAGATATCACGAGATGTATCAGGTAAATTAAGAAATTGATGCATTTGTACTGTGTGCTGCTTAAGAAATTGGTTGTGGCTTAACAGGGAAGCCAGAAATTCCTTGTTTTGCGGGAGATTCCTGAAGATAAAGTCAAGAATCTGCTCTCGGATAAAGAGTCTTTAGCTGCTTGCGATGTGGCATTGTTTGTATATGATAGGTAAGTAAATGGCGTTACAAAACCAATAATCAGAGTTGTTATCACTACCTAATGTCTCTAAATAGATTATCGTTTAGACGGGGTAGGTGTGGGTCGCACAGAACCTTGTGTGTACATGGGAAATTTTCGAAAAAACACTGACATGTCGAACTCTGAAATTAAATCTGCTTTTCCCTAACCTTGCTTATTCGTCTGTGCTTAAGTCAAATAATACTGATGAGAAGCTACCTCCGTCTCCAGTACCGATGAATCATCGTTTAAAAAGACTGCTGAATTGCTTGTGGAGGTTGCTGGCCATGGGGAAGATACCGGTTATGAGGTGCCTTCTCTTATTGTCTCTGCTAAAGATGACGTAGACTCGTATGCTACATCAATCCAGGATTCAACTCGGGTATTTTTATCTGCTACTTTACTTCGTATCTTTAGTTACTGTTTTCTTGTGTCTTTGCGTTTTGAGCTCTGTTTGTAAACCCTGGGTTTATTTGTCCAGCCTTCTTACGTTTCTTAAAACCTTGGGAGCAGGATAATTATTATGCTCGGTTATAAGTTGGATGTGATGCTCACATATATTTTTTTCCGTTACAGCTTAGCCAGGATATGGGTATTGATGCTCCAGTGCCCATCAGTGCCAAACTGGAAGACTTCAGCAACATATTCCGAAGGATAGTTACTACAGCGGAGCGCCCTCATTTGAGTATTCCCGAGACTGAAGCTGGTAGAAGCAAGAAGCAATATGTTCGTCTTGTTAACCGCTCACTCATGGTTGTGTCAGGTAGCTTTAATGTGCATCTATCTTAATAAAGGTGCTGATGCTGTGTAATCGTTAGTTTAGTTTTTGAGCTGATATGTGATTGTCTGTTTCCTTTCAGTCGGTGCTGCTGTGGCCATTGCAGGATTGGCTGCCTATCGTGTCTATGCAGCAAGAAGAAACACCTCCAGCTAAAGACCTTAGACAGGTTGCGTACACTCGTATTTCTTTCAGACAATATTCATGTCTCCGCCTTTTTGGGGCCTTTTGTTGGACCACAGGCGAAATTTTTGAGACTAGTCTGTTTTCTTCCTCTCATGGTCTCAGTTTTACTGTATTTTGGAGGGGTTTTCCAATAGTAAATACGGAGTAGTTATTGATTATAGTGGGCTTTGGGATTTGTTGCGCTATGCGTGCTATATTTTTCTCCAAGGTTTAAGATAGGTTTCAGGATTGCAGAATTTGGTCTATATATGTGCAACAGTCAAACAAACACTTGCGTATACAACCTTGGTCGAAACTGTAACTGTCAATTTTTCCGGTCACAAGTTTTACCTCCCATTTGCAGAGCTTTGTATGTGACGGTCTCTTATGAGAGACCATGAGAGTAGTATGAGACCAACTTAAACACTTATGTATTCCTCGTTAAATCATACGCCATTACCATAAATTCTCGGATGTTTTCGTCTATTAAGAAGTTTTTTTTACTTCTGCTGCCGTAGTGGCATCTATAGGTTGAGAACTTGAGATGATATAATATTAATCTTGGGTGTATTTCTAAGGTTTGTTTCGAAATCAACATCTTTTTTTGCCTCTTAATCTTTGTTTTTGGCTTCGGACAAGATGGCGTGACGATGTAGTATAAGGTCGGATCTGGATTAGATGGGCGTGCATGGATAGGCTTCACATTTGGCGTTGTGCCTTGGTGGATCTTTCTTTAACCAGCTTCGTGTCAGGCCGCAGGGCTGAACTGGCCACCTCAGTCGGGAAGTTGGACTTGGACTCGCATCACCTTCTTCCTCCAAGCGTAGACAATATTGATCAAACGTTTCGAGTGAGACGTAAAGCTTGTAATTCAGGATTGATAACATCTTCAACTCCAATTTGTTCATTTCTGCACAGCTCACTCCTCCAATCTTAGCAAAATAAGAATTTTTATAGCACCTGAAAAAATTATTTCTTCCGTTATACGGACTACTCAGTTCTAATTTATTGAAATTTTTTATGAGAAAAAATTTCAAACGAAAATAACTAATCAATGGGACGGTGGAAGTAACATATTACTTGCATTTCTGTTGGTTTGGGTTATCTTACAATCCTCGCATTTAATATTTGTATTTTTCGGTTTGGTTAAAATAGTTATCTATTTTTTGTCTTGTAAAGAATTTCAAACATAATTCAAAATAGTAAATGATCGTAATCGAGAGAGTACCAACTTTTAACTTTATTTTGTATGGATTTTGTGAGTTGATGTTGGCATGCCAACTTTTTATAACAGTTGATATAGTAGTAAAACAAAAGGCATGCAATCATAAATTTGGAGGTGGAATTTGATCAAATCTAACTTTAAATCCACCTACAGAATGATGGTGTTTTTATCAACGCTTTTTTGACTTTACTTGCATTGTATTGGTCCTCTTGACTATATGCACTTGCATACATGCTAGAGTAATTTGAAATATTGCCAACGAAATTTAAAATGATTACAAACTACGGAGTATAACACTTTGATCACATATGAATATCGAAAAATTGATCATATTTGTCGACGTCAACGAGGGGTCTTACAAGTCTAGAAGATCGCGGTTACTTGGTAATAACTTAATAATTGCACCATATTATTAAATAGCAATGGAACCGTGGTTGAAAGGTGATTTTATAACTAAGCCAATGGTTCAAGCCCCGCAAAATTCTTTTAGGACCCAACTTTGCCCATCGACCCTAAAAATATCCTACAGTTTTTGGTCTCGCCATTGTGTGACTCGTTGGGGATTCGGGAAGGCAAGGGGGTAGATTTTCTCGAGCATCAACATACATCCTACGTCTACATCAGTTCAATACACATCTTAACACATACGAAAATCATCCTAAAAACGTGGTGAAATAGGGTTTTTTTTTATTTATTTATTTTTATTTTTTTTTGACAGCATGGTGAAATAGGTAAATGGAGATGACAACATTTTCCTAAATGAAGTAGTCTCTTATAAGATCGTTGTACGACCTGCAATGATTTTGTAGCTGTTTTTCTAGGATAATAATAAACGAGATTCAGATAATACTACATTACACTAAAACTATTATAAATCATACAAGAATTATTCTAATTTATCTCCACAAACACTCAAATTCATAAGCATTAATTACATACATAAAAAAACCATTGAAAACAAATTGCAACATTAAAATGAAGTTAAAAGTAATAAAGAACTTACTCATCCTCAAGAAATTTGACACCCAAGAGAACACAAGTGACAAAAATCCTATGAACATTCAAAGA
>JAUEKU010167582.1:0-11561 GCA_032274805.1 Gypsophila paniculata
TTGGAATTGGATAGCATGAATGTGAAAGCACTCTACAGAAGAGCACAGGCATACATTCACTTAGCAGATCTAGAGTTGGCAGAGTTCGACATTAAGAAAGCTTTGGAGATTGACCCTAATAACAGGTATATCCAGCGACTTTCGTCTGTGTTTATGGTCGATGATGATTCAGTAGAGTTACGGAGTAATATTACCATGGACTTCCTGATTTGGTTTAGACTGAGTTCTGTATATTGTTTAGTTGAAATATCGGTTACTTATCCTAGAATATTATATTTGATTGGCTAATAACCCCATAACAAAACCTAGAGTTGGTTATGATTGATGTGAAAACTGAGGAAGTGAATAGTATGATGAATCTAATAAGTTATCGGATTTCTAAGTTGCCGTTTTTTTATTTGACGAAGGTTATAAGTTAATACTTCGTAAGTGATATGGAACCATTCCATGCAAGACTGTTAAACTGCATATGTATTGTTCTGTTGAGATGATATCATGTTCCCCCTTCAAGAGGTGGTAGCCACAGGCCGGGCCGACCTTCCAGTGGGCTGAGCCTGTTTTGTTTGACCTGAGCCCGGCCCGATAGTTACAAAAAATTACAAATAAATAAAAAATGAAGGGTCGAGCGAGCCGGACATTAAATTCTCGACCTGCTTGTTTGAGGCTGGCCGGGCCTCTCAAGTCATCTGGCAGGCTGGCCTGCGAAGTTGGCCAGCTCTACTTCATCCCATATGGTGCTGCGGTCAATTTAATGAAGTGTATTCTTTAGATATAGTGACGTCTCATCGACTTAAAAAGTGAAAGTACTCTGGCTGGTAGCTACTTGTGTTCGTTGCAAGTAAAATTGTGGCTGCGAGTATGAACGGTTACATTTTACTTGTGCCTTTCCTTCGCGCAGGGAAGTGAAACTGGAATACAAAACATTGAAGGAGAAAATCAAGGAATACAACAGGAAGGATGCTCAACTATATGGCAAAATGTTTTCGAAGATGGCCATGCGCAGCTAGGCGAAGTCTGTGATCAGCTCCGAAACTGCTCCTTTGTTATGAGGATTTCATGTTATGTGGCACACTTTTGTTTGGATTGACTTTAGAATCCTTTTTAACCTCGAGGGAATCGTGATTTGTGGCATTGCCCTACAAACTTAGGAATTTGATCATATTTCTAATTGCTCAATGTCGAAGTTTTTCTCCTATTGCAAAGTTCAGCAGTTCTTGTAAGCTCTTCGAAGTGTGCTTTCTCAGACACTAGTAGTTTACTACACCGTCTGCCAACTAGAAGTCTAGAAGGAATCCGGCACCTGCGATTGCTTTCAACAGACTTGTGGGTCGTGTTCCTTCTAATTCATTCATGTCGTCACATTTTGTTTAAAATTTTCACGTGAAAGATGCACTGAAAAAATTTAATGTATGTTTTACTTGCGGAAAATCAGGAGTCCAAATATAATCCTGTGAGAGACGGTAATCATTTAATACTATCACTGATCTTTCACAATGTTTTCAGATCTCCTATTTCGACTAGTATGGTAGATTGTTATGGGACGTCGGTTTTCCATAGAGCTGAACCTGAGTAGAGTCGTCACTTTTGTGCAGCTGCTCTTCTCTACTTTTGTTACCACATGGACGCCGTAATCTACTGGTCACAAACGTTTAATGGCGCCCTCTAACACAAGCATGACGGCCTTTACGCCATCTTATATCATAGATAGTTTTTTTCAAATCGCTTGAGACTAAAATTATAGAGTACATTGAAATGTAGGGAATATTTGCAGATGTCGGTTAGCTTAGTTGGTAAAGTCATGAGGAGTGGTAGTGAGAATAGTTAGCGAATAAAGTGAATGATGTAACATAGGTCACCTTTTGAGTTCCGATTCTTGGAACTTGTCCTTTTCCCAACGAAGGTGGCAATAAAAATGCAGCGTCTGCTCCAAATTTAGAGACAATTATTTAATAAAATTTAAATCTAATTCAAATTTGACAAATCCAAATCCGCTAATCCTACGGATCAGTGATCCGTTTAGAGATAAAGGAATTTGATCTTTTGGTATTACAAATCTATAATTTTTTTTAATTCAATGATTTTTGTTTACTTCTTGTACATGGGAATGAGTATTGAATGTTAATTTTTTTTTACACATGTAGATCCTATAATCATCCAATACCATTAATCCAAATAGACTAGTTTCCATCTCACCAAACTAATCCAAAAAGAAACCGTCAATCTACGTCAATTCTCAAAATAGAAAAAATAAACAAAATGACTTGAATGATGAGATAGGTTTTCATTATCCGAAATAAAATCAAACCTTCATTACAGCTAGGTTTAAGGCCATGGATTAACTGAAAAGAAGATTCAACTCGAGACATAGAGCTGAAAATTAAAACAATTTATCAATAAATCTGCAACTAAAATTTGCATTTCATAGCTCAAAGTGAGCATGGATACAACAAATTTTGACAACTTGACAATCGTCACATACTAACAAATCCGGAGTAGGGCAAGGGACCAAACAATATGAGTTGTATATGACCCCGGCTGAAAAAATAAAAAGAGATAACATCGACAATTTAAAGAATGATAAATTAACAAATTCACCAGCAGTGAAATCTTTGACACCAGCAAATCACAAAAGGGAAGTGTCGTAACGCGATGAAAAAAACCCAAAGCACTCCGAGCTTCCCCATCTACAAGGGCCTTTGCCAAAAACCTCTGCTAAGTTGTACAAAATTTCTGTCGTTTGGCAAAAATATATGACTATCTTTGTCCGGGTGAACAGATCGATCAATAGCCCACAAACTACACGTTATCAGTGAATGGTTTTCGTTATTTTATACGTAACGTCCAATAGAGATCTAACTGTGACTTTGACAGATCCACATAGCTGGACTTAGATCCCTAAACAGGTTTTTTTTTGTACTGTGCAGGCTATCTATCAGAATGTTTCGACTTTCAAGTTTCAGCTCATTTGCTCGCCAATCAAGTCAAGACCGACAACCAGGAAAGTGATCCCTTGGAATAACAGAAAATAGAAGTGAATACCTTGGGCCGATAACAAGCTTCTAACTGCGGCGGTCAACAAAATGAAAGCTAACGCAAGTTCCTTTCTGTACAAGCGATTTCTTTTCACTATCCCGCTTTTCTTGCTTGTGTTCAATCTGTTCAACTCCTCGAGACCCGGGTCTGAAGTAGACCTTTGTATAACTTCAGATTCCTTTTCGGATAAGCCGAGTAAATCGGCCTCAGATGACCTACCCGATTTTTTGGTCACAACCCACTCATAGGATCCCTTAAATCGGAAAAGTCCGGTGATCATTGCATTGAACTTGGTGACAGACATTGTGTTCTCAAACAATAGATAGGGTACTATAAACGGGAATGACTGTGGAGCAGGGAGGATATTCAATACGGACATGAAACCGGGGACGTAGCAGACTACCCAAGCTGGTAAATGAGCTTCTGGGAGGAACATGGTAAGTGGAAGAATGATGCAGAATAGTGTGAAGGAATAGAACGGAAGAACAAGCTTCCTAAGAAGGAAGAACAGAAAAATCATATTGAACTTTTTCGTCCAGCTCACCTGATAGATAAAAAGATAACAGCAAAACGAATAAAAACAAGGTATTAGCCCGACGAAAGATTCAGTATAGAAATCCTTAAAATCATTTAATTTGCAAACTTAATGCAACAAATCATAAACCCTGCGGATCAAATTTTAATTTGTTTTTAACGTTCATCAACCTTCATCAGTTGACGGACAAAACTTGAAATTAGGGCTTATAGACCAATAATTGTAGATGGTGAACCTTATTTCCATACCCCTCAGTAGTGTAGATTCATCAATAATAAACAGCTACAGCTATCTTTTCTTCGCAAGAGATCTACCACTATACACTAGAGTGTATCGGATAAATGAAGAAGATTCTGTACAGAACTAGTATCCCTAACAGAGAGGACTCGGTGCGGCAGTGTGCCTATGTATGTACCAAAGTGACCGAATTCTGATAAAGAAGTAAGAACCCTTGAGATTTGAGAATCAAGAATAAGCAAATATCTAAATACTCTAATGACTTCTAGTTACACACTTACACTGTTTATCAGTACACCTTCAACAACACTCTCAGTGACCACAATGAACCGATTCTCTTCATACTGAATCCCAAGTGTACTCTAGCTTTTAAGCTTCTAAAACCAGTCAATAATTCCCTGAACTATTTCTCATCCTAACGTAAATTCATTTTGTTTCTCAAAAGTCCTTGATTAGACCTTTTGATAATTAATAACTGCTACATAAACAATCATAATTTTTACTCTCAGTTTTGAGACTCCCCAAAAAATTATTTTTCTTCATGAGTTATTAACAGGCTGTAAATCCATTTTCCAAATTATATTGCAAATATTCAAAGCTCAGGTGTCCGATTGAGTATGGACGTATGGTTATATATAGCCCATATAGGCGAGGAAGGAATATAAACAAGAGTCCCACAACTTCAAGACGGGAAAGAATTTGATGTGTTAGAGGCTCTTGCAGCAAGCGGAGAATCTAAGAGCAAGCTACAAGGGAAGCAGCAAGAAAATAGAGACAAAACTTTACCTTAGAACGAATAACTTCCATAAAGCACATCCGGAACAGCTGCATAGGACCAGAATGCCAGCGATGCTGCTGTTTCTTGTATGCTTCATATGACTCGGGCAATTCACAAAGGCACTGCAAAAACATATCTACTTACTGCCTGCAATCACTATATTTAAACTGAAAAGCTCTCAGTGTTAGCATGTACCAACCTTTACGTCATTGAGAAATATGAATTTCCACCCACAAAGGTGAGCACGAACAGCAACATCCATGTCCTCAACAGTTGTTCTTTCTGACCAGCCACCACACTCTTCTAGCGCCTTAATTCTCCAGACACCAGCAGTTCCATTGAAACCAAAAAAGTTGATGAACACACCGTTTACTTGCTGTTCCACCTCAAAGTGGAAGGATAGATTAATGTTCTGCAGTCTCGTTAGCAAATTCTCGTCCTTGTTCACAAAAGCCCACCTTGCTTGGACTAATCCCAGCTCGTCATTTCCCTTTACAGAAAAAAAAAAAAAAAAGATGAAATTTAGAGGAAGTCTAAACAGTTTAACGATCAGCTTTAGATACTGTCCACTGAAAAAAGAGGTGTTAAAGGACAGTCTTAACTCTTACACCTATGCAATTAATGGGGGGTGGGGGCGACGGGGCATTATGAAGCAATGACAAATGGCAGTACAATGTCTGCTTCAGAAGCTTATCTAAGCAATCTCGAGACAGGCATATTTGAATACACTTCTGGAAAGCGAATTACCTTGAAATATGGGACAGTTTTTTTCAGAAAATCTTGGGCTGGTTGAAAATCCGCATCAAATATAGCTACAAACTCATAATCCTTGACATAGTCACAATTCATAGCAGATTTCAGATTCCCAGCCTTGTAGCCAGTACGAATAAGACGATGCCTGTACAAAATGTGCACACCCCGTTGGTGCCACTTTTGACATTCAGCTTTTATTAGCTGTTGAACTTCAGGATCATCGGAGTCATCCAAAACTTGCACCAGCATTCTTTCCCTTGGCCAGTCCAGGACACATACTGCTCCAATAGAATTCTGATATACCTGTTGAGACCGGTTCTAGAATCATCAACCATGGCTCTTGAAAAACAAAGTAAGTAAAAAAAGGATGCAAGATTCAGAACTATCCAACTTGCTGGAAGATATACAGCTTTGACCACCTCTATCCTTTCCGATGCCAAAGAAAGGAAGCAGACAAAAGAAAAATAACAGGTGGTACAATAAAAAGAAAACTGAACTGAGATAGTTGACAATGTGTAAGTAGCCGAACGACACACAACACTCCTTGAAGAGAGGGCAGTAGGTATTACAAGTAAGTGGCAGCGATATAGAAAGGCAGTCAAACAATCACAATGATGACATCAAGCAGACAATAGTCTAACTTATTGCTACCACATATATGACTAAATATTGCAGTAAGGTGAACATAATGGATCTCCACAATACCACTAGTTGTTCCAGTTTTCCAGAATTCACAGATTTACCCAATACATTGCATGGTTCCCCAAATATAAGCCTCAAAAGACAATGCCACATAATCATTAAAACCGATGCCATGTAAAATCAAGCATCCACAAATCACATGATGATGCAAGAGCACTGACGTGATTATTTGTAAATTTTTACTTCAGTACAACAAGGCAACAAATTGAGTTTCTGTAAGTAGAACGGAAAAAACACAATAGGTGACCTTAGATTTGAATACATAAGACCCTATCAAAAAATTGGTGAAAGATTAGGTGTCCATGAACCGCATAAAAGTACAAAAGTAAGTCTTTCCTTCCCTAATTGCATTTGGGACAATAAGTTCGAAATCATAATCCAAAATAAGTACTCCCGCCATGCCAAAGAAGAGTGAGGTTCATAATCTTTTGGCATGAAAACTAAGAACAATAAACAAAGAAAGACTAGTGGTAAGGGTGCTCAGAGGAACAAGAAAAGTGGTGAAATCTATCCAAAAAGGTTAAAGCTCGGGGTATGGGCTGACCGCTGACCTAAAAAGGACACCATGAGTTTTACAGGACAATGGCAGAGTTAAGCAGTACTTAAATAGCTTAATAGATCAGTTCAAACGGTCTAATCCAATCACTCTGTTTGAGTTTTGCTCCATTTAAATCTAATCAGAATCATCTAAAGCTTATTTCAAGAACTATAATAGAGTAGGAAATAAGTTAAACTACGGAAACAAACAGAAGATTATTGCACCTAAAGCTAGCAATGTTTTTAAGAGATCACAGAAGTATATTGCGTTGAAATCATGCTACATATCATTAAGAAGCAACCGGAAATAAAATTTGTGAAGTGGCCTTAGAGAGGAAAAATAAACGTTGTTTCACAAATGTCAGCAAGCATGATGAGTCCTCTCCAGCCTAAAGGACATGTCGAACAAAACTTCAACAATATATTTACTGAGACTTGAAAATATGAGGTAGGAAACCCTCTACACATCTCTTATCATGGAACAAAAAAAAAGACAATTGTCCTGTTTTTTTTATTAATTATCATTTACAAATAGCCTCTATGTTAGGTAAGGGAGAAGCTATGCTTGTCTAACCCATCTCACCACCAAGCTTCACGTGATAGCTTCTTTGGAGGCCAATGGTCAACGCTAAAGATAACAGCTGAGTGGCAAAGGATAGAAAGAACTGGGAGTCAAATGTGAATGAAGAAAAAAATGTGTGTATCTGGCTTCAAAGGAAGCATTATATTTAGCCACTTTCTTAATCCCTCATTTGTACACTCCTTAAAAGCCTCTCCACAACTAAAACAGTCTATCTTGGGGGCAACTTTGCCAATTGCTTCATTCGTTCCACTGAATGTACGTCGTCAAGAAAACCTACACCACCACCGGCAATGTAGCGTCTCTAACATGTAAAAGTACTACTTTTCTCAAAGTTGCTCATTTCTAGTTTCTACTATAGCAAGCAACGAGGAGGTTGATACAGTTCCTCAATAAAACTCTTAAACTAGTGACTACAGAAACTACACACCATGAGAAAACCACAAGTGAAAAACTACCTACCACCTACGGAGGAGTTCTACGGACAATGTGCCAATAGAACATAAAAGATACGGAGTAACAATGTAAATTTTGTGGCCAGTAGTCACTACACATAATTTCACATTTCACATCTTATGCAAGTTTTTCTTGTACTTCAAGAGTCACCGAAAAGCTATATTCTGTAATCGATTCCGAGATATTGCACTTGCGAAAAGCAGAAACCTTTGCCAACATATCCATCGATTCACAATCCCAAAAGCATAACACATCAAATCAATTGAAATCATCATACACCTGCAAACGCCTGAAGTACTAATTTCGCCTTTCAATTTTCAACATCTCATCAATTCAAACTCTTGTATTCGCACAAAAACAACATATTTACCGGTCATACTCAACACTCATCCCATGGCTGCCCAAAGCATATCGAATCAATCCACAATCTCATACTTGCACAAATCCTAAAACATTTCACTACCGAGTAATTCGAAATATTGCACTTGCAAAAAGCAGACACCTTTGCCAACGTATTCATCAATTGACAGATTCAAAACCATAACACGTCAAATCAACTGAATTATCATACACCTGGAAACGCTTAAACATACTCATTTCACTTTCGATACTCGACATCTCAAACCAATTCGAATTCTTGTATTTGCAGAAAAACAACTACTTTCCCAAATATCCTTAATACTCATCCCATGCTAGCTCTAACCATATCGAATCGATCCAAAATCTCCTAGGTGCACAAATCCTAAACCACTTCACTACCGAATAATTTCACTACTTACTCTCACCATCAAATTACACCAAATCTCATACTTCCACAAATCCTAAAACATTTCACTACTTACTCTCACCCTCAAATCACACCGAAATCTCCTTCACTTGAAAAAAACCTAACACTATACACTGCACATCATATTTCGGCAAACTATTACCTAATCCACATCGTAAAGCAACACAAAGTATCGAAATCACCATCAAATCACACCGAAATCTCCTTTACTTGAAAAAACCTAACACTATACACTGCACATCATATTTCAGCAAACTATTACCTACTCCACATCGTAAAGCAACACAAAGGCCCTGTTCTTTTGAAGTTAATCAGTTTGAACTGAAATGAATGGAACTTATTTCAGTGTAAATTTGTGAAAGAAGTGTCTTAATGGAACTTATCTGAACTCAACTGAATGGACCTGAAATTAAGTCCAAAAGAACAGGGCCAAAGTATCGAAATCACCATCAAATCACACCGAAATCTCCTTTACTTAAAAAAAAAACCTAACACATTACACTAGACATCACACATTCAACAAACAATTACCTACACCGCATCAGAAATCAACACAAAAAATCATGGAAAGAACACGAAACGAAAGAACAGTGAGGAAGAAAGCGAAACCTACATTAGCTTACCTCCCTCTCATTGCACATAGGAATCTGAACTAAGACCATGGGATACTCCTCAGTAGCAACACTGCCGTCGTACTCCATCACCGCCACCGGCTTAATCTTGCGTAACTTAATCCAAAAACATCCTAACATCAACACTGCCCTATCAACGGACTGAACAAGAAACAACACAATACACACATTCGTCAAACTTTGCAGCGGTGGTGCCAGGTACTCGCCTCTTATACGCAACCACCTCGCGTATACGATTTCCACTAACCCTACCACCTCCGCCTTCTGTATCTCCGGCGGCTCGAAATGCCACCCTTTGTAATACGCCATTATCTCCACCATCAGTAGCGTTATCACTAGTCCAAGTATCACTTTTATTACGCCGTAGAACCGCGATCCTCCTCCTCCTCCTCCTCCGCCGCCGTCCGAGACGCGGCGCGCGGCGGTGCGGAAGAGAGAGACAAACGCGGCGATGAGAGAGAAAATCGAGTTGACGACGTGGTGGAATTTGAGCAGGTAGAAGAAGGAAATCTGGCGCGCGGTGCGAGCGCGGTGGCGGTCTTTGTGTACAGAAGTGTCGATCTCAACCGTCACGAAGCTAGGGTTTGCGACACCGCCGCCGTCTGCGGCGGCGGCGGCATCCTTAGAAACGGCGGAGGAGGAGGAGGTGGAGGAAGACGAAGACGAAGACGAAGAAATGAGGTGAATGTCGCGTTGTTGTTTGCTCCACCATTCCTGAAACTCGTAATTCGGTGGTCGAGACATTAATTTATCTATCGACAACCGACTCGAGATATATATATAGATATAGATATAAATTACGATGACGACGAGAGTAGTAGTAATAATAATGATGGGGAAGAGTAGTAGATCTGTAATGTGTAATGTGTAATGTGAGAAATTGATAGGAAAAGAAATGTGAGAAGTTTGTTTGATTTTTTTGTTTTTTTTTGGGGGGGGAGGAAATTCTCTCTCCAGTGAGAGGGAGCAGTGCGGTTTGTGTAGTGATCCGGAGTTTGGGGGTGGAGGGAGGGGAGCTATTTTTGGTAATAATTGAGTTTTGTGCCTCACTTAATATGACTTCTTTCTATTTAACCGTGTTTGTTGTCTTTTATTCTTCACATTATTTACCACCATGTTGTACGTGAGGGAATGTGGTTAATTGTGCGGGTCGGTTTGGTTCGATAGTATTCAATTCATTTATTTTGTTTTGTTTGGTTGGCTTGATAAGGGTTGAAGTTTGGTGAGTTTTTGGGCCCTTCGTCGCGACCTCACCGCCGCGCAGCCCTCACTACTCCCACTCTGCCATAACCCACCACCTCGTCCCCCGCTGCAAACCCCACCACCTCCGCCGACCGACCACCCACCCAAACCTTAACCACAAAAAACCTAACTACCCAAACCTTAACCCGCCCCCGCGCAGCCACCCCTTCCTGGCGTCCGTACCCGTCAAACCCCACCATCAACCGAGTCCACATTGATCATCGGTGCTCTTTAATTACGTAAATAAACCGAAAAAAAAATATATAAAAAAAGTATAGTAATCAAATAATTTTAATAAGTAATAACTAAAACTGATTCTTAATCGAATTAGACTCCACCGTAGCAAAATAATTTTGTTTTCAAATCGAATGATTTAATCAATAACTTATTGGGTTTTTTTTTTCAGATGATTGATTAGGGTTTAGAATAAATTTATCAAATGTAAAATTTAAAAATGAAAGTACAAATTAAACCGAGTGAAATCTATCTATAAAATTATTTTAATAGTACAAATTTATCCCTATGTTAGTATAGATTGAGCTGCAATCAGTTTAACGAACCATTTTACCTACTCCCAAATCAGGAAACCAAATAATGGTATTTTAGGTTCAAAGAAACCAAATAATAGTGAGTATGTGACTTTATGACGAAGTGCATGATTACCAAAGAAAAAACAACTTGAATTGGTTAAAATTTAATGGAGTATTTCCAACTTTCAATTCATTGTTTAAAAAGCCAGTTTATGCGAGTTCTGTCTGTTAAAGGTCAGCAAATTTGGAACATAAGTACAATTCTGCCAATTTTTCCGATTTGACAATGTTGGAACAAATGTTGGCACCGAGGACGTAGCATACAATAATGTAAACCGACTTCTTCAAACACGTTCCATAAATGTTTTCCTTAATACTATTTCGCCCTCACACCAACTGTACACTAATACCAAGATATCAAATGTCAGAGTCGTATACTCGTATGCACTAATACAACACTAAAACCACTACCATACTGAAGACGTATTTGGTGGAATCATTATTTAACACTTCCTGAACCGAATTGGACTCGTATATATGGGAAAATTAATGCCATTCCGAAAAGGGCATATATTTTAGGATTAACCAGCCAAAGGTGAAAGGCCAAACCTGTTCTGAGACCATTCGACTATCGTTAT
Organism: Gypsophila paniculata; assembly: GCA_032274805.1. NCBI lineage: Eukaryota > Viridiplantae > Streptophyta > Magnoliopsida > Caryophyllales > Caryophyllaceae > Gypsophila > Gypsophila paniculata. The sequence goes on from JAUEKU010167582.1 coordinate 11,441, forward strand.
TACTAGAAAACCTCCAACAGATCACATGTAACCAGTTTGCGTTATGAAGTATGAACAACAGAGTTCTCGATTTGAAAGAAGTTTGTTACAGTTCAGGACTCATATCTTGCTTCTTAATCGG
>JAUEKU010167592.1:0-11560 GCA_032274805.1 Gypsophila paniculata
AATTTGTAAGTTGATTATGATGGTGGGATACTTGTGAAGCAATCTTTTGGAAACTGTTGGTTAATATGATCAAATTTCCAGTACTTAAATTTTCATTACTAGCATTTAGAGTACAATTTGAATGGATTTGCGGCATTAGGTCCAGATGACCTTATGTTGATCTTCTATTGCATTTAGGACATACTTTATTTTCTACAAAAACTCCTAAGATGAGCTTGTATGAAATGCAAATGAATCCATGTCATTGATGAGATTTTGGGTGATTGAAATCTTGATGCTGAAATTTGGCATTTATAATGAAGATTGCAACAGCTAAATGATAATATTGCCTTTTGAATGTACCGGCTCTAATTAAGGGTACCATAGGCATATTTTGCAGACCAGAGGGGTACCATGTGCACAGACGTAGCTCACATAATTTATTATCACTAATTGACGTAATTATTCCTCCCTCAAAAATTAATCAATCACTAAAATATGACATGTCACCTAAAATCTAACAGACGTTTGTATATTGGTCACATTTTGTAGTAAAATGAGAGTTTAGGGTATTATAAACCAAAAATTTAAAAATTGAATACCATAGATACCGTGAGAATTTTCACTTATATCTTTTGTTAGAATTTCCCAAAATAGAAATAACCTCGTAAACATAGACTTCTAATCATTTGCTCCTCAATGAATCAGTATCATCAAAATGAACCCCATCAACTCACGTCATCATCATCATCATCAATCGTCGTTGCCGATCTTCGTCGATGATCAAATGTCTTCACCGCTTTGCCTTGATCTTCTCCATTTTCGCTTCATGTGAGTATTTTTCTCATCTCTTTGACTTCTCTTAACTTCATTGTCTTCGAATTTGTCTGAATAAGTCGAATGTCTGTGAATTACCTTCTTACAATCCGGCGATTTAAAACCGTCTTTTTTGAGACTTTGTGTTTCGCTTATTTCTACCGCGCTAATGTTAAATCATTTTAGTTCAAAGTGGATGTATACGAGTACTCATTATATTATATGAGTACTCATTTGTTTACCTTTTTATTTTGAAAAGTGACGTAAATCGATCGTTTTAAACTATATATAAAGCTATAAATTGATCTATGTAAATTGATGAGGAAAAAGGAGGTTGGTTGTACCTAATGATTTTGGATGATAAATTGAGCAAATTATATTTGTATATAATGAAAATGACTTATTTACGCTCATTCCCAAATAAAAAGTTTTAATGTATTTGCGTTTTTATTGAATTCAGGATGGATTAAGTTTGAAATTGCGAGTTTGAAGTCGGTGTTTGCGAAATTGAAGGAGTATCATTTTATCATTAAGTCTCCGAAAAACGGTCTTTCACGAGAATTGTTTAAAATTCTCTATGACTATGGTAGGACCGTCTTTTATAAGACTTACTCTTATTTTATGTGTTGAATTAGAGGTCGATAGTGTAAAAACAAGCTCTTGATGAAGGGATGTGGGAGGTGATATCTATTGTGGTTTAAGAATTGTTGTTAACAAAATTACAATCGATATGTCATACTCCGTAATTCATTAGTAATTACATGATGTTTTCGTTAGACTTTTTACGTTGCATTTATATGTTACGTCTAATTTTTGGTCAAAAATATGATTCTATGTAATCATTTTCGTGTAACAATTTTATATGCTAAAATAAATAAAATACATGAACTTAGGGTCTCATGATTTTTACTGCCACTTCAGTCACCCTTGTCCTAGCCTTAGGGTCGACGGGGAGAGTACAATACTTGGTTACCCAATACGAGTATGCTATTTGTTACTGTATTGACATAGTCTGGGACAAGGAATGATAAGTATCAAGGATAATATGGAGTAAGATTGAGTTTGTAGGGTTCATTGGGCAGCGTTTTATTTTATTTTTATTTCATGTGTTGAGTGTTTTCACGCCGTGGTAAACATTATGTAGCATTTGTTACTCAGCTTCGTGATTGATGTGTTGCATTGTTCGGGCTATTTGTGATGGAGGATGCGAGTACAACATATCTCAATTTCAAAAGAAAAAAAGGGATAAAATGTAACAAAAAAGAGAAGCAAAAGCTCTTCTAAATTTGGAACAAAAATTGTTGTGCAATTGCAGAGTTTTCTCAAGTTGTGAAACTCCATGGTGAAATTAAATATTCACAGTCGATGCGAAACTCCATCTCACAGTCGTTATCGTTGATTTTCCTTCGACGCAGGTACCATTTATCTCCTTTCCCACCATGACCACCATTCTTCTGTCTTCATCGTTGTTCAGAACTTGTTCTTATTCTCAATATAGTTGTCTCAATTAATCGTTACCAAACTCGCCATAAATTTACACTTCATAAATTGATAAATCACTTATTCAAAATGGATTTCCCACAAAGACTTCATAAAATTGTTTACATTAAATTAGCTTATGAACCAGAAATTGTGATAGATCCATTTCGTAGAAGAGAAATTTTTGTATGCAACGGTCAGGCTCATACATATCCATCATATGACCAATTCTGTTAGGAATTAAAGTAACCCTTGTAATCTTTTGTTTAGTGTTGTAACGCCAACATGACCGTGACCAGTCTAACTAGTGACTATTTTTAGCTAGGAACCGTTTTTTTTGGTTTATAGCGATTCTTTTTATTCCGTGGATCATGTCATATTATTAGTGATCATTTTACTTTCAATCGTGAAGTAGTTCCCTAACTTGTTCTAACGGTCTCTTACAAGGCATTTATTGCTTGCTATGCCTTAGTCTCATTAATCAACAAAAATTTAATAGAATTTTGTTATATATTGCATTTGGTATAAGGTTGCTTAATTAGAATCTTTAGAATAATTCTCAAATGCTACATCGATGTCACACAACCTACTCCTTCTGGTCACTCCATTTCTTTACGTTTGCTTTTGGATCAATTTTTTAGGAGACATATGCAAGTGGATAAAAAGTAGTCTTTAATTTGAATTTTAGCACAGAAAGTTTACCTTGAAAGAAAACGTAAAGAAATGGAGAAATCATCGAAAATAGATGTAAAGAAGTAGGTGGATGTGGATTAGACTTTAGAGGTAGTATGTTGGAAGAAACTTGACAATTTGGCTGGTTTAAAATAGAGTGTGGGAAGAAGATGATGTTGTTTGCCAAAAAGTGGATTTGCTCAAAAGGTGCAGTTGTGACCGTTCTTGGTACAGTGGCAAGGTTTTGATCTCGCTGCTTCACATCACCTTGTTCCCGTCGTCGACACATGATTATTTCAGAGTGGTGGTAAGCCCAATTCATAAACTAATTCCCGAGCAGTTGGATAATCGTTTCCCTGCAGAATTTCATAACGCCATTGTTTATCGTGGCGCTCCTTGGAACCCGCACATTGGCCACTGGCTTTCTACCTGTGATTCCGTAGTGGCTAATGTCAACGTCACTGAGGTAATATAATTTATGGAATATTAGATTGTATTATTGTGAATTTCATTTTCTTGTGTAGTAGTTTCATTCTAATTGTAAATTTGTAATTATGCTCGTAAGAGTTATACCCTTATCCATGATACCCTATTTTCTGAACAAGGTTTTTGCGGATAGTCAGCGGCAAATTCTGTAAATGCAATGGTGCTTTGAAGGGGAATATGCTCCTCTATTTATGATGCTGTATTTTCGTAACAATGATTTACTGTGGTGGTGATTGCAGACAATCAGTGGCAAGGTTTGTAGGAATGACTGCAGTGGTCAAGGGGTCTGTAATCATGAACTTGGACAATGTCGTTGCTTTCATGGATACGTTGGTCAGTGAGTTTTAGCTTAGCTAGTGTCACAACAATTAGTATCCACAGATGTTGTACACATGCGGGTTTTAGCTTAGCTAGCGTCACAACAATTGCTTCTTGATTTCCATGGCCCAGGTGAACATTGTTCAGATAGACAGTACCTGGCTTGCAATTACCCATCATCTCCTGACTTACCCTATGGTCGATGGGTAGTCTCAATTTGCCCAACCGATTGTGATACCACTAAAGCCATGTGCTTCTGTGGAGAAGATACAAAATATCCATACCGTCCGGTAGCTGAGGCTTGTGGATTCACGATCAAGTAAGAACCTGAATACGCCACTTTTCTATCACAGCATCTATCATCTCCATTTTAAAACCTATTCTATTTCGCAATTATGTTTACATTGTTTCAGTTCAAGCTTCACGCCTCCAGTAACTGATTGGGGAACACCTGATATGGGCATATTTACAACAAACGGGAGTGTGGAAGGTTGGTGTAATGTGGACCCACAGGAAGCATATAGTGGCAAGGTTAAATTCAAAGAGGAATGTCACTGCAAATACGATGGTCGTATCGGGCAATTCTGTGAGATACCGGTTATGTCCACCTGCATTAATCAGTGTTCGGGACATGGATTTTGCCGTGGTGGATTCTGTCAGGTATAGTCAGACTCAATCTTGATGTTGGCATTTGTAGAATTTCTTCTCTCGTCAAATTTGCAAAATGTGAATCCTTTCCCTAATTTAATTGGCGACTAGTCTATGGAAGGGTTGGAAAAGGCAGGCTTTCTGTACTAATTCTGGTAAGTTTGAGTAAAAATATTACTTAAGAAACAATGACATCTTAATTACAAAAGAAGTTTATGAAAATGTATTTGAGAAACTTAAACTTTGAAGAGGGTAGGGTCGGGTCGGGTCGATACCTGGGCGATTCTAGGTTTTTGTTTTCCACTATACACCATTTAGAATGTTTATCCTATTTAAAGTTTTCTCTATTCTTTTTTGAGAAGCCCATGGTCCTCTCGAACATGTGCTCGCATTTTTGAAGCTTGGCCATACTTTCCACAACCATGATATATGTTAGGTAGATAGAAGGAAAGTGAAACGGTGTTGCCCTTGACATTTGAATCAACAATACTTATGAATAAGAATCCATATTTGAATTAGCGTATGTAAGAGACCTTCCAATAAAACTCATAGCTATTGCATACATTTTGTTATCACCTACGAATATATCGTCGTCTTACAGAGTATTATTTTTCCTTTTGCTTCCACTCAGCTCTTTTTCACAAGGTTTTTTAGTTTTATATTTTTGTTTCTTCATATTTATTTTTCGCCTTTGGACCTCCCTTTATCTCCTTCCTATTATTTTCTCCTCTCCTACTAGTCAATGGCAATCCTATCTGACGGTTCGTGTTAGTCGAGCACAAATCATTTTGGGTCTAAGATTTTGTTCTGTTAATTCGGCTTTGTCGATAACTAGCTTAATGTACTTATTGTAACTGAATGGACACGTTACATTATTAAACCAAACAAACTGGTACACAAATATATTTTCTTAGCATATGAAAATTTGAAATATGAATTCTAGTTAAGTACTCTGCCAGTTTAACGAACTGGCAGAAACTGCAAAAACTGTAGCAAAAATACTCCTGAACTCTACTTAGAGTAATTTTACCGAAAGAGTTGGACAAAATTGTCTCTCTGGTATACACTAGAGTAATTGTTGTTAAAATCGCGATCCGGTACGATTCTACGATCCAAATTTCACTAAACGAGCCAAATCGCTCAAGAAATCGTAAGGTAATAGAATCGTTGTGGAATCGGATCAGAATCGTACAGAATCGGTGGGATCGTAGGATCGGTAGAATCGTACAGAATCGTACGATTCTACATTTATAGCAGAAAATGTCATTTTTTCTATTTTGTTTTGCTTTATTTTGTTCTTTTTAGCTATTTGTTTCCATATAAAGTATACTTAATCACTTATAGAGTTAAGATTTCTAATTTTACTTTTATTTAATTTTGAACAGAACAAAATATCTAAAATGTTGTCGTTTTATGTAACAAAGATGTTAGTATAATATCTATAATATAATAGAAAAATTGTGGTTAGCTTAAACATTTAAATTGTAAATATCAACAATTTTTTTATGTTGAGGTGTTGAACTCTTAATCTATTGATTCTCCTAACTTATTATATCAAATGTATGTCAATTATGCAATATTTTGTGATTATTTCTAGGTAAAATTATTGAATTTCAATTATTATTTCACATTTTGAGATATCCTAACAATATTAACTAAAAATAAGCAAATATTTTAGATTACTTCGTGTGGTCGATATAAAACCTTATGTCTTATGTATCTTTATTTTAACTTATTATGAAAATACGCTGACTTTTGAGCTTTTTTTAATTGATATTCCATATGTTGACTAGTGTAAAGGTAAATCATTGATTTTTAGCTTTTTTTTTTTTACATATTTTGGCAATATCATAAAACAATATCAACTATATTATCTTATTTTAATAATTTTCGTAGAATCTTACGATTCTACGATCCAATTCCACGATCCGATCCGAAGAGCCTTAACTGATTCAAAGTAGAATCCCGATTCTGACAACATTGATTTTGACCAAATATTTATGTGTTACATTTATGATTTATGCGGTACAACATATGAAGAGCTCGCCTCTACTTATAAGGTCTCACATCATATCGAAGAAATAGAAAAGAGTGATCTAGTTTAGAAGCCAAATGGTTACTTTTCCAATTACCAATTGATTTTCGAATTAAACATCCTTGGACTTGTAAGGTGGACTTTTTTTTTCTATTGATGGACACGGGCAGGCCCATGCATCAATCTAAAATGGTACTCCGTATCATAGCACATGGCTATGTGACCCGGGCATGATAGCGAATTGAAGAGGGGTGTTTGCGTGTGAAAAAAAAAAAGATGTAGGATATTCATTTATCACTATAATGAAGTAAAATGTAGACAAATTATAATTAGTGGCGTAACAAAGATTTTAGTTTAGAGGGAGAAAAATTTCAGGGACGTTCAAGTATTTACGGATTACGTCAAATTAGAAATTTTTTGAAAATTCTAACTAAAAATCAAAATTTTTTTTATATGTCCTAGGCGAGTGGCCGCCCCTTCCACCCCCCTCACTTCAATCATGATCATAATGTTGTGATAAGCTAAGTCATACAGTGATCTCACAAGAGACTAACTCTTCTGACTTAAGTTTATTTTTACTCATAACCAATATTATCTTGAGCATCAGATTCAATGGTCTGGGAAGGTTATTACTACTCCCTCCCTTCTATTTCAAAAGTTACATTGACTTTTTTTTTACAGTATTTATATATGTAAAGAATCTTGAGTATTCCTTAAAATGTATAAGAGAAAATATAGTCATGTGGAATCTTTTTTGATTTGTATACACAAGTACAATAAGAATATTGTTATAAACCCATTAATATGGCTTTGTGGATGTCCATTGGGATTATAGCCCATATTGTGTTGTTAGGGCTTATTGGTAAATCTCTCTCCTTTGTACTATATATATATGCACTTATACATAAATAAGATGGTTAACTTTTCTCTCTCAATTCTCTCTCAATTTTCTCTCTTTCTCTATTCTATAACACGTTATCAGCACGTAGTTCTAATCAATTGAGTGATTTTATTTTTTTTCAATGATCTTAAATCATATACTTCTCTAATTTTTTTTTTCTCAAAGTAATTTAAAAGTTTTTGATTTCCCTTAACCAATTTGCAATAATTATCATCTCTTTGATGATTCTAGCCATATTAATATTCATTGGCTAGTCAATTTTTTTTATTGACCATATATATCAATTTATTGGTCATATCAATTTTATCTTTCATAATAATAACATTAATTCATTGGCTAATTATTTCATTATTGGCTTTATCAACTCGTTGGTCATATCAATTTATTGACCAACCATATTAACTCATAAGCCATGACACTTAGATTTTATTTTTTTCATTGGTCTTATTGACTAGTTGGCTAACTAAAAATTATGTCATCATATTAATTACTTGACTACTAATTTCATTTTACTTATCAAATAGGATAAATATATGATATTGCCATTATTTTAGTCAAATTCATCTTTGTATCTAGCCATATTACTTCATTAGCTAATCATTTCATCTATGTGATGATTATTGTTAGAATTACAAAATAAGAGAAGTTATTCTTATTTTTTGACAATAATTTGATTTTTTTAGTTTGAATTAATTATTATTTTTAAGTTAAATCATGATTATCAAAAGATCAAAATAATTTTTTAATTATAGCTATTATAATCTTGTCTCTTTTTATTCATCTTAAATTAGGCATTAATGAGTAAATTAATTTGACTCATTTTAATTTTGGCAGTTTACTTTTATGGCCATATATATAATTTTGATTTTTTTTAATTTGACATTTATTATTTTGATGCTTTTTATTTATGGTATTGTTACATTTCAATGAAAAATATACCAAATAAAAATATAATGAATCAGCACATATTTACATTAATGTGCATTGAAGAGTTAAGATCAGCATTTTATTTGTATCAATATATTTTGACAATTATTTTTCTTTGGATTATAATATGTTCATCTCCTCATTAAATTTACTCAAAAAGTAATATTATCATAATCTTTTAAGAGATTATTATAAGTCTCTCGTATATATATGACACTTGTTCGTGTCACATTTTAGATCATTGATCATGACACATCTAGTCAAATAAACATTTGACGTATGATAATTTATTATCAAGATATAACAAACTTTGTATTAGAGATATTACCTACAATCTCTATTATTTCATATTCGATATTGAAGATATCACTTATAATCACAACTTTTCATACTATACATTGGAAATATTAATTTAAAACTCGACTTGTTTGTATAACAACTTGGACTTAATATTTATAATCCTCACGTTTGTTTTATATTTGATATTGGAGATTCAAAACAACTACTTCAAAATTGAAAGAAGAACATTGTTTAAGTGGCTTGTGGTCACATTTAAAGTTCTTACAAATAGTTTATGTTATCACGAGTCACAATTTAATTATTATTGTGAATAAGTGACCGTTTGAATGTACATTGTGAACAGTACATTGAAATTCAACTACATTATATACCAGTCCTCATAAATTCTTATTAACGATGATATTTCACCATCTTAGGGGGAGACTATCGAAAAGAAGTTGGTAAGAATAAATTTGTATCATCCCCAATTATACATGAAATTTAAAAAACTATTATTTGATATCGATCATATAGAGATTCTTTAAAATTGATCAGATATTATATCATGTTTTTACTAGTACAATAATATTACACTTGAAGTGCAATACATGAATGCAAGAGTTCCTTAGTTCCAATATGATGATGAGACATACGATTGATGTCAAAATTAAACAGTTGGTAAACATAAAGATCAATTGACATCAATTAATTGCCTTTCATGAGGCATATGGATAACTGAATTTTAATTGGTGTGCCAACCATATATATTTAGATTCAGATATAATTGAATAGTACTAAAAATTTATCAAAATATCATATAACCGATATATATTTGCGCATACCATATTCAATAGACTATAAAAATGGGATATAATATCCAAGTCCATTATGATTGTCGACACAATTTATGATAAATGAGCTCAAGGACATAAAGTTGTCCAAATTAAAGAAAATAAACTGTAGAGTTGTAGATACTCGTATCCGTATCCCCCGAATAAAGCCCTGTGATGGAACGGACAAAAATGCGATTTCAACGAAAATGATTGTTTATCAAAGTTTGTTGAGTTCTAATTAATCATTTAAATGTGAAATAAGATTGGATTGATTGATATTAGTGGTTTATTGGACATAAAACCAACAAAACCACAAAACAAACCATCAAACCACTCAAACTTGGCCCAAACCAACCTCGGCCCAAGTCAAACCCGAGTCAACCCAAGTCAAACCCACAATAAATCCCACAAGTTCCAAACCCTAAAGCAGTCGCAAAGAATATTGCACAAAATCTAGTCAACGCGGGAATCACGGAAAATTTTATTGCGAAATTTTTTCGGAGCGAGGTCGGGGAGTCGCCAGAGCTCTGGCAACCCCTGGGTTGCCAGTGCACTGGCTCCTCAGGCTCGTTTTCCGACTTTTTTCTATAAATATCGGATGACCACCCGACTCATTCAATAACTTTTTCCTAGACGGAAAATCCTCAAAAACGCTCATTTTCTCTCAAATATCTCTCAAAACTCTCTTAACGTTCATTCTTTTAGTTCTGTTTTGAAGATCTAATTCATCCTTCCGTCCTTCCAGACAAGCTAAACAAGGTAGACTTTCTATCATTCAATCTCAAAAGGCAGTGCCTTCTTCACTCGGGTATTGAACCTCTTCTCCTCCATTCCCCTCTAGACTTATGCTTTCATAAGGCACACCACCTTTCGATGTGTGGAGAGCCCTACGTTAGACCCATGGATTCATAATCCATGTCCACTACATAGATGGTGCACATAAATCTAAAGGACCATTCAATGAACCCTTTAACGTCAATCAATTCAATCAACTTTTTCAATTATCAAAACACTCTATTTATCATTTAACGATTAACAAATGACTCGACATTAACTAAAATCGACAATCATTTATATATCGTTTATCGCATAAATATAAGGGTTTCAACAATCTTCGGGAAACAAACCAAGACAGGGAGGCGCCAGAAGTTTGGCGAGCCGTTCAACTTAGTGTATGGGTCTGAGGCTTTGTTACCCATCAAAGCCTATATTCGCATGGTGCACAGTAGAGATTACGAGCCGTCGGCCAACGAATCATTGCAAGCAGAGTCCCTTGATTTCCTTGAAGAAATAAGGGACCAAGCCAGATCAAATCTGGTGGTGTATCAGAACAGGCTCCGGAGAGCCTACGGCCGACGAGTCAACGGAAGAGAGCTTCAAGAGAACGACCTCGTGCTCAGAAAGGCGAATGCAACCGGCAACGGTAATATACACGAAAATTTGTCAGCAACTTGGGAAGGCCTACACAGAATCACAAGAGTCATGCGGCCTGGAACATACCGGGTAACGGATATGGAGGGCAACGAGCTTCCCACTCATTGGAACGCTGATACGCTGAAAAAATACTTTGTATAAAGGGAGTAATCAGACATGTTGGCACCTCTTGAAATTATCTCATTTTGAATGAAGAAGATGTCAGTTTGTCCATTCATTACTTTATCTTATAATAAATGAACAAAGGGGGAATAAGACAATAACATCTAAACAAATACTTAAATGTATAAAAGATGAAAAACTGACTAAAAATGTTTAAGTGAATAAACGACCGGCAGAAAGCCGCGCACAAGACGAACAAGGCAATGATAGCCCTTTATGGCCAAAGGCACGACGGAAGGCCGTGGAAAACTTGACACAGGCAGGTTCTTACCACAAGCCGTGCACAATGCCGTTTAAAGTAAGGGGTAACGCCCTACGCGGCAAAAGCCGCGGAAAACCACAACAGACAAGAGGAGTCCGCCGTGCGTGAGCCTCTTAAGGCGTAAGACCAAGGAGTGATGAGGGGAAACCCAATAGGAACTCCGGACAATGATTACCACAACGGACGGGAGGAGCCCGCCGTGCGTGAGCCTCTTAAGGCGTAAGACCAAGGAGTAATGGGGGGAAACCCAATACGCACTCCGGGCAATGATTACCACAACGGACGGAAGGACCCCGCCGTGCGTGAGTCTAAGGCGTAAGTCCAACGAG
>JAUEKU010167603.1:0-11560 GCA_032274805.1 Gypsophila paniculata
ATATTACGCATGCCTATATGTTTCGTGTTGTATAATGATATTCAACACGATTATTGTTAATGGTGATTCATACCAAATCTCTTTGGTTTGGAGGTACCTAGGAGAATATAGCTTGTCACTGTCCGCTAAGCGGGCACAGATCTGAGTTTTGTTTTGCAGGACCCCGAGGACTAAATGCTGGATCAGGAGGGGGTGCTGTTTAATGCTTTATGTCTTTAATTTTGAGAGATGTAAAATAATACTTTTAACCCAATACGCGAGTTATACATCATGACTCCGTATTCTGATAATTATGTTTTGAGTTGTAATATATTAATGACACTGTTTGAGACTTAATTATAATTCCGCCATAGTTAATTAAAGTCGCGAAAAAACAGGGTTGTTACACGATGGGCCTTAATGCATTTGACTAATATCATTTAAAACAAGAGCACAAAGCTGAGTCGGCACCGTCCTAACCCAATGGCACTGCCACCTACCAACAACCCACGAGTGCAAATGTGCAAGGTCACCTTATTACCTACTCGTTCTACAAAACTCCAAGACACACAATCAAAACATAAACTCAAATCTAAAATATCCCGTAAATCACTGAAATAATAGGTCCGCCCGGTCTCGTGCTTCTGAATATGTTGTATCATCATTGAGTTATCGCCTTCGATCTCCACCCTGCGCACACCCATCTTCAACGCCTCCTGCAAGCAAAAAAAGATCGCTTTCGTTTCTGCAAAACGTACCTTCAACTCCACATTTTCTTGGAATGTAACACACCACTCCACCTCTCCCCTCGCCACCACCCCATAGCTCGCTTTTTTCTTTTTAATTTAAGGAAAATTTGTCATCAATAATCCCAAGTTTCACTCTTCTTTCAATATTAATCCCAAGTATCAATATTCTTAAAATAATCCCAAGTTGTCATATTTCTTCTCATTTTATACCCAAAATTAATGTTGCTATTTTTTTGTCTATAATAAATCTTAAATTAATTTACAATACAAATAAATTTATGAAATTATAATAAAATTGATTGAAAATTAGAAATTTTTTTTATAGACTCAAAAATAAAATTTCCAACTAATTTTTATTTTAAAACATTATTTTTTTAATCAAAAATTGTCTACTAAATTAAAAAATTAAGAAATAAAAACATGTTTAATAATCAATTTTTGGATATAATAACAAAATTCCAAAGTTATGAAAATATGATTAAGTTGGTAGAAATTAATTTTTTTTATAGTTACAAAAAATAAACTCCAAAAATTAATATCCCAACTAAATTTTATTTTAAAACATTATTTTTTTGATTAAAAGATGTCTACTAAATTAAAAAAATTGTGTTTAGTATTTAATTTTAGGATATAATAAATAAATTTTAATTTTTTTTCAAATAAAGAATTATTATAGACAAAAAAAATAACAATATTATATTTGCATGCAAAATAGGAAGAAGTGTGACAACTTGGATTATTTTAGAAATATTGAAACTTGGAATTAATATTGGAAGAGAATTGAAACTTGAGATTATTGGTGACAAATTTTCCTTACTTTAATCACAATTTATTCATCTACTACTATTACCCTATAAAATACTAAGAATAAGTCTTATAAAAAACGGTTTATCACTACAAATTCAAAGACGAGTTTACTGATATATAAAATGTGATCACATTTATACTGATCGTAACCATTATTAAGTAAAATGTGACCACTTTTATTTAAAATAATGGTCACATTATACTCAATCATGACCACAATTAATCAAAATGTGATCACATGCATAAAAAACCCGTCCATCAATAAAAAAAAAATATTAGACGGTAACTTTTCTATAAAATCTCTATATATCCTTATATCCTTATATAAAAAGGAATCAGGAAGTTTTGTATATTTGACATGCTTATGCCCCTACTCCCCCAACCATATTTACAATACTGCCACTGTTTCTCTTTCTCAAACACTACCTGTCTTTTGCTTCCTTTGACACATCCCATCTCATCCTTCATCAACTTTCCATCACCTCTCCACGCATCAGTACAACATCTGTCCGTTTCTTTAGTTGACACATCTCATTTTCTCATATTCTCTCTTCTCCGCACATCAGCCTTTCGTCTGAAAATTGGTCCAACTTCATCCCACCATCAACCACAGTCCGGTCCCACAGTCATCGCATCGGGTCAATTTCCGGTCGGTTTTGTGTCTGCTCGTTAGTTCAATTTGCGTCGGAGCTATTATTCGATTTAATTGATCTATTAATCAGTGTGTCACATTTTTACGGATCGTCCCTAAAATTCGTCTTACTTTTGCCTAATTCCTCCCTGAATTTATATTTTTGTTTCGTTTTGTTGCTTTTTTTTTACCCTTTCCGTCCTTCATATCAATTTATTCTGCTTGCCACCTTGAAATTGAAGTTGGGTGCTTTCATTGATTTTCTCGTGTCGAGTGTGGTTTTGTCGTTCCTTTTTTGTTATCGGACCAAGTCCAGTAGCTTCGCAACTTATGTAGTTGCAGTACATGTGAACTAATCGTTGGATTTGGGTTCAATTACTCTAAACTTGAGCCAATTCAATTCATGGTACATACGATAATTTGCGATACTGAATCGAAAGAGTTTATGAACAATATGAGAAATTAAGGCGTATATATTGTAAAAGGAGAGATATTTAGCAAATTAACGCTGATGAAACAAATGCTGACGGTGCTGATAAAATGCTGAGTCGAGTTAACTAATGCTGTGGGGATACTTAGATATAAGATGTTTGCGTGTAGTTTGTTGATGTAAATATGTTAGACGTGTAATTTTGCACCTGTTTGCAGGGGATACTAAAGTAATTCCTGCAGTTTGGGTCTAATAGAAATGATCAAGTGCATCTGAAAATATTTTTATTTGTTGACGACCGGAAATTCGAAATGGGATATGAGATTTTTTTTAAGAGTAGTGTAATTTTGAAGTATATTTTAATGGACTTGTCAAGAAAGTTTATTACTACTCCATTTCGTGAAATGCGAATTGGAATTAGAGGTAGTGACAAGGACATGAAGGAGAACTTAGAAGTTAAAAACGCATTGGTAGGGGTGGTTTTGTAAGTGTCCGACCTTCCATGTTTTAACCTGTTTTTTCCTCTTTTCGTTTTCTTTTTCAGATTTTGTCTGTTTTCTTATGTACATCGTCACTTCACTTGGATGACGTGTCCCATGTCCGGTACTTACCACCTCGACGCTTTACTTTAGACAAAAAACTTAGGAACTTTATCACAAAATGGTATTAAGCGATACTTGTAGGAGAGTCTGAGGAGCATAGCTATTTTCAACCTTTCTTCGGTTCTACTCCTTGTACCTTCCTTTTGCTCTCTTTTTGGATCTTTTTATTTTATATTTATTTCTATTGCTGTTTGTACAAGAAAATTTGTTTGCATTTGCTAATCTAATGCCTGATATGTTTGGAAACATAAAGGCACTCACATTTACTAAGTTTTATTCTTCAGCTCCACCGGTTCTTTTATCTCCCTTTTTTTGTTTTGTTTTGCAAGGAGTAAGATATTCTTTTCAAATATAAACATTTCTTCAAAGTATACATTTGAATTTTACAAAAGGCATGTGATTTCATGATGTAGGCTTTGTTCTTTTAGACTTATTGTACTTAAACAGAACTGATCTGAACTAAACGACAAAATTGTACTTCCTCCGTTCGAAAATCGTTGTATACGTTGAGTGCAAAAGAACGGGACCATACATTTGATCTCTGAACTTCATGTAAGTTCACATGTTGTCAAACTCCAAGCACTGATGCCACTGTTTTAGTAGTTTTCTAATGTTAATATCGAATAGTAAGTTGTGAATTATGATATGATGGATTATTTTTAGACTGTATTTCGTATATATTTTGAATAGACGGGAATTTTTTTTTTTAAATTTCGCTCTTTTAAGTAAGTTCTTTTCATTTGTGTATTCTAAAGCTCTGTGAACATCTGCAGAAGGCATATCATGATGTTTTACACTTGATCTTTGGACTTTCATGTAAGTTTATGTTGTCAATTTTAAATCACTAATGCTTGTTCCTTAGCAGTTTCACAAATATTTAACGCAAATTACGTCTACTTAATTAAACATATGTTATTGGGTGAAGGTCGATGAAAAATTGCTTAAGGTGAGAGAAGCTATTGCATATATAAAAAAGGCAGTGGGACTGTGGGAGAGTCTACACAGGAAGGAAAAACGACAATAATGGAGCATATTGCTCGTGATATAATATTTCAGTCTTGTATTTACTTCCTTATCTCCTGACCTCATTCCTCTTTTGTGAAGCCTGATGAAACATTGTGGGACCTTTATAAAAGAACGAATACGTTCTGACAAATACGCAATCGATGGGATAGCATTTCATAGCGAATACAAGCGCCACGAAATGATTGAATAATCGACACGAAAAATGTCTTTTGTTGTAGTGTGTCAGATAAGAGCAATCGGACTTGGAAGAGATGCTTTTGTGCACAATCTGTTATGATGTTAGCTGATGAGGCATGATAACAAAGTATGATCAACTAGAACAAATTCTTCTCTGAGCAACTAGAACAAAGAATGATCAATTAGAACAAATTCCTCATTAGCTGATCAACTTAGCTTGTGCACAAAAGCATCTCTTCCAAGTTCGATTGATCTTATCTGACAAATAGAGAAATTGCTTAAACATGAAATTTTTCGAAAAAATATGACATTGCAATGAAGAGCTTTATTATAAACTTCTCAATTGCACTTGATTTTAGCTATTTTATTTGATCAATTAAAAACTTTAAAAAAATATATGATGGAGTAAAATTATACGGGAAAAAATAATTACATTGATGATTGATGACTATACTCAACTCTTGTCAAATCAATTTTAGACTACGATCGCAAGCACCCAAATAGTAAATTGAGAATATAAAAGGTTATAAGATAGGTACAAAGTATTAAAGAAAAGTAAACATATAGAAGGACCACTTCCAATAACTATGATAATAGGTATGTAACAACCCCGTTTTTTTTTTCATTGATTTTAATTAACAAAGGCGGAAATATAATTAAATCTAAAACCAAAGTTATTGGTTAATTAATTAATTATAAATGAGAACGAATCTAAATTAAAGAGCTTTTATTACAATGTACTCAAAAGTATTCCAAGTTAAAATTTTAAAATACATTCTCTCAAACGGTAAATGAACAAAGCGACCCCCTTCCATTGTTATGCCTTAGTCGAACGGGGATACCTGCAAACACTAGTAAAAAGAGACTTTTGGCTACTGTTAAAATTGACTTTTGGCTGCGGCTGTAGAACCGTAATGTTTCCCAGGTCGAACCGTAAGTATTAGTCGTAGTGTTTCCCAGGTTGAACCTTAAGTATAATACTTACGGCCGCGATTATATAACTGTAGCCAAAAATATAATTGGTTGCGGTTGTTAGAGAAACCGCAGCCTTAAGTATACAATTGCCTACAGTTGTTCATTCGAACCGTTGCCGTACATCAAGAATTGGTTGTGGTTCTTCAAAACAGCCACAACCATAAGTTGACAATCATAAGTTGACAAAATGCTGCGGTTCCTCTAAACAACCGTAGCCTTTTGTGATTTTTTTAAAAAAAATATATATAATTTTTTGGGTCGCCATCATACATGTTACAACTAATACTCAATAGTACATGCTACAATTGAAAATCATATCTCAACCTAAACAATATTCATAATCTTTCAACCAATTTTGATCTTTAATCCTCAATCAACACAACCGGTACTTAGATTCATCAATTCAATAAAAACTTTTAGACTAACACCTCGAAAACAAGAATTCTAAGGAGCAGCTATGTTGGCAGTGAAGTAGTAAAACCGAAGAGCAGCATCAATGTCGTTAGTCTTTTGACGTTCCAAGTTCAACTTTAATGAACTCACCTCTTTGTGAAAGGCTGTTAGAGGAGGGTGGTCTTATGTAAGTTCAGTGGCTGAACTTGTGTTAAGTAGAATAAAGGAGGATCTGTTAGAAGAATAACCACTATTGAAGGCAGAAGTTATAAATAGCGCGTCACTGAGCTTCTAGTAAGTGAAGAGGAAGAGCTGATCTCTGTTTAAGGTTGAAAGCTGATACATAAAGATGGGTAATGTTAAGCAAACAATGTCTTATGATTCAAATTGCACACAGTTAATTTCTCAAAAGATAGACAAGCCAAAACAGTAAATATGAAAAACATAGAAAAAGATAACGCCAAGGCAAATCGTAATTAATGTTCAAGGTCTAGAACATAAGCGTAACATTTGGCCTTCAATCAAATAAAAGCTAATTGAGAACATTGTCACAACTAAACAAAACCACTATGTGCATTTGTGTCACTAGATAAGGTGCAAAGCTGACATACATAATCAAACAAAAACGGTATGTGCATTTGTGTTATCATTAGACCATTGTCACGACTAATTGGCTGTTGAAGCTTTTTACAAAATCCATCTAGAAGTAATTTACAACATCCTTTAAACCGCACAACTCTACATCAAATGGATGAGCTAGAGCAGACAACAGACAGCAAAAGCAAGCAACAGACAGCAGCAAGAGTAGACATCGAACAACTCTACATCAAATGGACGAGCTAGAGCAGACACCAGGCAGCAAAAGCAAGCAACAGACAGCAGCAAGAGCAGACATCGATACACAACGACAACAACAGTGACGACAACTATATCTGACACCACCAAATATGAAGCGAAAACGTTTTAAGAACAAAATACAGCAATATACCCAAAGTTCTTAGAGAATGTGAACAGAAAGTAGTTGGATTGACGGTCTCACAAGTCACAATAGATTTATTTGTTAGACCTCTCACATGGATGTAGTTAATTTTTCTTTTTCAACTGATTTTTGGTTGATTTTGTTTACGTCTCAAGGTGGCATGAGACGGTCTTACATGAGACTAACTATACCGCTAAAAACAATCGATAAAACCAAATAAACTAATTCAGGCAAACCTAATCTACAAACACTCCAATTTGCATACTATCCAAAATGAAAATTTAATTAACACAGCGAAGTGAAATAATAAAAATGTCCAGGATCAAATACTATCAGTAAAATAAATAAGAAGCTTGACAATTGAACCTTCGATTTTTTAGATTATAAGGCGGGATGGCAATCTGAACATCAAACTCATGAAAACAAAGTGGTTGCCATCGTCTTACCTCAAACTCATGACTCAAATGTTTTAATATGAAATGACACCAATCTACATGTCATTTGTAAATCCATGATTTTAAAATCCTATTTCCAAATCAAAATTTTGAAATGAAATTCAAATTGCAAAACACTAACTAATGGAATTTGATCCTTGCTAGAAAGACCTAATTACAAATGGGACCTAAATACATGCATTTGAAAATGTAAGGTTGCCAAACACATTATTTGCACTTGAGAATCATATTCTTGAAATGATAAGTTTTAAATATATTATTTGAATTGAAATATTGTTCCCAAAAGCCACCTAATAGATACCAATTGACAAAAATACTCCTCTTCGTAAGAAACTCAACAAGCATTCAATACAATATTCCCCTTTGTAAGTACTAAAATACAAAGGAGAATATAAGTACGTAGTATTTAAGTAGTTGTAGCAAACAATCAAACATAGATTTATCATAACCTCTCTTCAAGTAGTAGTATGTACGTAAGTTGTAACAAACACATTAACACACAATCAAACATTCCAAAATAGATTTGTTAGTTGTAACAAACACATTAACACACAATCAAACATTCAAACATAGATTTGTTAGTTGTAACAAACAATCAAACAAAGATTTCTATCCTAACTTTTCTTCAAGTAGTAGTATATAAGTAAGTTACAAACACATTAACAAACGTAGATTTGTAACAAAACCAATTTACATTCACAACCCATTTCAAACACTAATAACGCAATGGCACACCCAATAATTGATTGCATATGGCCTTATGTCCAAGACCCCAGAGATAGGGATTCCATATCTGTTGCTTGCAAATGGTGTCTTCAAGCGGACAGATGGAGTCGTAACCACCTCACAATAAGCTTTTGTTATACAATCAAGCCTCAATGTCTCTGCAATCGGTTTTGGAACCTAGAGTCGTTGACAATTAAGGGAATGCCAAGAGCAGCGGAATTTAATCTACTCCCCGAAAACTGGGGCGGTTCTATAGAATCATGGGTCAGAGCAATTGTTGGTTTATCTAGACTACAGTCGCTCGCATTGCGCAGGATGTCAGTTACTGATGATGATATCACAACCATCGTATCACAGATTGGTAGTCAGTTGACGTCATTCAATTTAGATTGGTGTCATGGTTTTTCAACTGATGCCTTGTTCAATATCTCTCGATCTCGCAGGTAATTTTAATCTTACATTAGTATTACAGACATTGCATACAGCCAAAACTGAATAAACCATTTAGCAACTGTCAAATTCGTTACGATAGCGAATTGAGTAATTGGATATATTGTTCTTCATACTCCCAAGTTAGCAAGTAATCATCTAGTATATAACTATAAATCACAAAACTCAATTAAAGTGCATAATTAAAATTTTATCTTAAAAAACCCTAGCTTCGTAAATTTAGAAATTGGACTTCCAAGACTATGAAATTACCTTCATTAAGCATGAGAATATGATAGAATAGATGCCGAATTATCCACTGATTTGCGAAAAATGCTGGGACGATGGTGGTGTAGGTTGTCTATGCAACAAGGAGAAACAAGTGTCGATTTTTTGTTTTGCTTTTTTAGAGAACCAAGTAATGGTGAGGAATGAGGATGTGCGACCACATCTGGATTTTTGATATACGGAGTTTTTTTTGAGGCGTTTACACGCACGTCGCCTGACTCGCCTCAAACATTCCATTGGTAGCGCTTTTCCTATAATAAAACGCCTCATATAGTATTTCAATACTTGTAATTTATTTTTAAAAAAAATTATTAGATTGTTATTTGCTGCTATTTGACTAAAACAATAAAGCGCCGTAAATGGACATTTTTTTACTAGTGATAGAATATGCATAAATGCATAACTACTACATAGAGAATGGTTGAAAGAGTTGGTTTTCTGTAAGACCGTTTCACACAATTAGTGTGAGACAATTTGATTTTACACACAAAACAAATTTAAAAAAAAGAGAAAAAGAAAATAAGAAATAACTTCCTCCACAATTATAGAGAACACTTAGTACCAAGGAGCGTTGTCAATAAGAAGATTATACAACCGGTTATAGTACAATTTATTTCGTGTTTTTAAGCAATTCTATAAAATTTAAGAGCATTATTATAATTTTTTTTGAGCTATGTTTAAAATCTTTTACAAAATGCTCAGAAATATTATTAAAATACTCAAAGAATAAATGATGGTCGTATTTTCGGTTAAAAAAGAGAACGGTTATCTTTAATTGCAATTCTCTAAATATAGTACGAAGTAATAGAGAACGGTTCTATAAACCAATTGTTCTCTATTTCTTTTTATTAAAAAAAACACCCCGAATAATTAAATCAAACAATATAAAAATAATATTATTAAAATATCTAAAGAAATAATAGTACAAATGACCAACAATGATATTCGAAACCATAATACCTTTGCTAGGATATCATACATAAGCCTACTGTTTAAATAAATAAATGTGACGAAAATGCTATATGCTTTTTACATTTTCGAGTTCTACGACTACATCTTGACGAGTCTTCCAATGGAGTATGTCATTCTCGGCGAAATTGATCTCTAGAAATTGTAATAATCTGCCCTGTGACGACACCCATGATGGAATCTCCTAGATGAACCTGAGTCACAACCATTGACGATATTTCGTAATTCTGTCAGTTTTCTTTCCCTTCGAGATGAACCTGAATCACCACCGTACCATTTGACAAGTCCTTGTAACATTCGTTCCCTGCAAAGGGTTTGTAGGTCTTATATGCACTAGGTGCTCTCAATTTCCAATGTCCGTAGACCCTATTTTCATGCAGTCTACTAAGGCTGCAACGGTTATCATCAGTAGTTACAGCTCTGGACTTAGGGAACATTTTGTCACCCTACCTTCTCTTGGCTATCTCGATTTTTCCTCAAACACCTTAGCACACAACTCACAACAAGGATATAAACTCACAAATCATGAAAATTTCCACCTCTGTGCAAAATGGAATAGCTCTCCCCAGCCGAACTCGTAAAAGCTTGTAACCAGATCATAGTACTTGTTCAACTGTAATTAGATGACACAAAAAAAGTAGACAGCTCCGAGGAGGGTTTAGTTTTGGTAAGTTCAATCTAATTATGTATCATTATAGCCAATTGTTTAGGTGACAACCATTAGAGACGTAAATCTATAATCTAACACAAAGAAGCAATGCTGAAATCTTTAATTTCTTGAAATATGGCTGCTCAAATTCAATAGTTCTAATAAATTTTCCGACGAAAAAATAGAAAGAGTAGTTCTTACTGCTGGACCGAAACATCCATAACAAATTATTTTCAGTATTTAACAGCAAAATGTTGGCTGATAAGAGTAGCAAACAATTGGGAAGTAGAAACAAAGAGTTTAAAACTCAAAAGTAGTTGTGTAGAAGTGAATACCATGTCACTGTAATTAGATTTTCAGTCACCTTTTTCACCTCCATAGATAGGACACATTATGCTTTATACTCCTCTTACCTAATTCATCAAAAATTAGGGAAAAAAAATCTATTTGGAAAACAAGATAGGGAAGCGGAAATACGCAGTCTTTGAGCATGGCTGTTTCGGATGTAATATATATGCGCCATAGAATCGACCAGAATTCAAGTAAAACAACTAATGAATGAGGCCAACATAAGCATTAGGCAGGGGAGATTAACAACAAGTAATGTGTGTTAACTGAGCAATAAGCAATCTCAATTTTAATCATAAACTCCAGCAACAACATTTTCATCACACTAAAATTAGAATTCACTTTAATTCCAGCAACTAAGCATTAATTAGAATTAATGGATTGAAACCAAAATCAATTAGAATAATCACTGAAAAACGGTTATCTCAATTTTACCGACCGATTACCATAATGAAGCAAAAACAAAAAGGCAAGACAAAAACCGTGAATAATTTCACTCATATTGAACTTTAACAGAGTATGAAAGCAATCAACTTGTATAACCATTGCCAAATCCAGTTCAAGTCAAAGAAATTGTACTAAAATTGCCAAAGAATAAGTAACTAAGTTTGAACCTTAGAATTGCACGGTGAGAAGTGCTTGGTACTGAGTCGATTTGGTGAGAAGTGCCTCGTTGATGATTGTACAATTTTGGTCTCGTGAGTTTGGGAAGTAGAGAGAACATGATTAGAAGAGAGAAGGATGAACCAACAGTAAGTGAATTTAGGATTTGGGAGTTTAGGAAGAAAGTAATTAAGGGTATGTTCTCCTCATCTCATTTTTCTGTTACTTATTAAACATTTCAGAAAATTTCAGAAAATTTCAGCAAACATCAGAAAACTTCAGAAACTTATAAAATACTTCAAAAAACTTCAGGAAACTTCAGAAAATTTCAGAAAACTTAAGAAA
>JAUEKU010167624.1:0-11554 GCA_032274805.1 Gypsophila paniculata
GACGGATGATGGATGATGTTTTTAGTGTAGTGGATGGATGCGGGTGAAGCTTCACCCGATCCGAACCCGATCCATTGCCATCCTTAGTCCTGACCGGTATGATGGGTCTACGAATAAGTACCGAGCAATAAATAAAGAGGGAAGTCCAGATGTGCGAATCAACTTGGAAGAACTTTCCTACCAAACGAGAAATCGCAAAAGTTAAAACTAAAAAGACATACACAAAAAGGCCAAAAAAAAAAAAAAAACACCATAAAAACCAGACCTTTTTACACGTTCCCCAGTCAACCCAAAAACCACAACGAAGAAGATGAACATCATCATGGCATCAAACAACATGATTCCACTAATAACAGCGTCAATAATAATTCTACTAATTTGTAGACCAAATTCAGTGAAGTCAAGTGCAATATTCAGCCTTAAGTTCAGATACGCCGGCACTAACCGTTCCCTCGATTATGTTAAACTTCATGACACTAATCGTCTTCAGATGCTCTCTAATGTTGATCTTCCTCTTGGCGGAACCGGTCGACCCGACTCTTCCGGGTTTGTTTTCTATTCTTTTATGGTTGTTTTGGTGTTTAATATGAAGTAAATTTGTGGAGATCTCTTCGACGTGTATGTGGTGTCAATTTTCCTACATCGGTGGGATTATGGTGAGACGACATGTTTATAAGCTAGTGGGCTACTCGTTCTATTACCAATTGGCAACACTTTTTGTCCTTGTTTTCGGATTCTTTAATCGGTATTTGTTCATAGGAAAAGTCTTAAAAAAGACCGTTTAATACTTTATTACTGAGAGATATAAAAGTAGTCACATGTTACTCAATAAGTAAACTCGATTTTTACTTTATTAGGGATAGACCGTCTTTTTTAAAACTAACTCTTGTTGATATTGGGTGGGATTTTATGGCATGGTTTGAATCGTTGTTGGTGTTAATAATTAGTAATTCGGGATCATTGTAAAGTTTAGCTGTTTTCTCCAGAGATTATTCGTAGGCGACTTTTTAGGGTAGTTCTATGCGTTCAGTGTAGGGTAATGTTGATGATGGAGTTTAATCGGGTGAATCAGACATGGGTGTCGTATTGGGATATGGTTTGCTTGGCGAGGGATATGTGCCAAAGAAGTAAGGGGCTTCTGGCTGTAAAACTCTATTTTGTTTGGTTCAGTTCTCTCTCGTTGATGAGGCTGCGATACTTGCTTTTGATCGTCAGTTGTTTTTTCCTTTCTGTTTTTGTAAGGGTCTCGAATCAAAACGTCTGTCATTCCCAGGAGCTACATGAGCCAATTATAATAATAGAACCAAAAAAATACCTATCTAAGACTCTAAGAGCCGTGGTTGTATATGCGCCTACAGATGGGCTACCTTATTACCTACTTGACGAACAAAAGACCATGAAATACTTTGAACTTCTTACCAATTCATGAGTAATTTTTAAAGCGGATATGTTTTTATGGTTTTGTGTATTACTTCTTATGGACTGTCTCAGATCAGTTTTATCTTCTTAAGGTGTGTCTTATGTGAAACTGAGTAATGAAGTTTTTATGCTGTAGTTGTTTCTGACTTTCTGCCTTTTGCTTGATTAACTTGTTCCCACTCTACTTTGGGGCAGCAAGCTGTTCGTATTCTGTTTCTCATTCCGTCTCTCTTCGATAAGCTTTCTTTTCAATTCCCCAAGGTTGATGTATTTTTGGTAGAACTATCCTAGTAGCATTTTTTGAAGTTTGTATGTCTCTTGGTTGGCGTGTGTAGTTTATATAGTCGTTTCTCATTTGTGCTTTAGGGTGTAGACTCTGTAGAGTTTTTCTGGTAGGTCCAAAAGTTTTCGACGGCATAATATGTTATTATAGGGATGCTTTTTTATGTTTCCATCCCTTATTTGCTATAGGCTCTTTTCTTAACCGTGGCGTAGATTTGAAAGGCCTTCAATGCTATTAGTCAGATCGAAATCCCTAAATAACATATTTTCTCTGGCTTCGACTGTTGAACACGTTACTGTTTTAAGTTACTTGATTAACTTGATTTTTCTTCAGGTTTTCCTAAAAATAGTTGACTTTACATTGTCCTCTAGTGTTTCCTCTGTTGGTTACTATTCCTTATGTGTAGTTACAATCTCATCTGATGTTTCACTCTCGATTTTCATTATGAATCCCTAAACCTTTCGCTACTGAGACTTTGTTGTTCTTGTTGTTTGTTTTGCAGGCTGTATTATGCCAAAATTGGACTTGGCACCCCTCCTAAGAGCTACTATATGCAAGTAGACACTGGAAGTGATATAACATGGGTTAATTGCATTGAGTGTACAGAGTGTCCTAAAAGAGGATATCATGGTGTAAGAATTCCTTAATTATTGTTTACTATTGTTATTTGATGCATTTCCTCTAGCTCTCTTGGCTTCTTGACGTAGTTTCAGTACAATTTTCTTATGCATCTCAACAACAACAACAAACCAATGATGTAGTCCTCGAAAAATAGTGAGAAAGAGAACGCACTGTTACATGAGTTCGGGTTCGCTGGCCCAAACTTCGAACCGGGTTCGTCGAACCTGAACCCGGTTCGTTCGCGAACCAGGTCGTTGGAGTTCGTGTGCCAGTTTGGTGGAGGCAGCGAACCCGTAAAAGGAAAAATTGGCCATAACCAGTTCGTGTGCCAGTTCAGGGAGTAAAGAAGAAAGAGGGATAATGAAAAATAAATAAACTTATATGAAAGGCGCCATTATAGTAGTAGAAGAGGCGGGAAGAATGACCATGGAAGATGAAGAAGAAATTACTGAAGATAGATGGAGAAGATGGAAAGTTGATGATTAAAAGATTATTTTAATGAAACTTTCTGTTTATAGGGAGTTGTGAATTTAATTAATTGTTATTTTTAGGGAAAGGTGCCTCTAGATGAGTTACTATTAGTGCATTTTCAAATGAACGTGTAGTAGAGTTAATACTAGGGAAGTTGTTGGGTTCTATGAAATAGAGTTTTTTCTTTTATTTTTCTAAAGTGGATTAGTGATAGTAAAAAAAAAAAAGATTATTTTATCGTTATTTAACTATACCATTAAACTATATGAATGGTTAAAAAATATAAATATTTTTAGTTTGAAGTACTCTGTGAACCCGGTTCATGGTGAGGAGCGTTTTTCGAACTCGAACCCGTTCCTTGAACCGAATCGTACTCCGAACTGTGCAACACTGGAGCCTCTCCTGTTTGCTTGAGCTCGTTACAGAGACAGACGTGATTTTTGTAGTGTTTTGCCAATCATATGTCATATACCACGGGCTTTGTTTAATGTTGGTATAGTCCTACGAACTCAGCTGTCAGGTGCTGTTGTGTGGGAAGATGAGAAGGCTTGTCTTCGGTTACTCATTGCTTGTGTCACTGATTTACAAGATCATAGTAGTATCTTGATTTGGATGGCTTATCAGCTCTCTTACTCTACGATCCGTACTTGATCTTTCTGTTCTCATATTTGAAATAGTTAGGTCAATGGAAGCACGCTTGATCTTCTTGTCATTTTTGTTTATAGGTGTATGGAGACGATGAATGGTCCTTTGGATTCTGTGAACAAGGCACTGGAGTCTTTTGCTGCCCTATCACTAAAAATCCCATGTATACATATCGCGAGAAAATTTTGCTTGGACAAACCAATCTATCTATCTCCAATGTCAATCAGATTTTGAGAGAGCTTAGCAGAGAATGGCCTGGAGATTCTTACGACTTGCTGTCAAGAAACTGCAATCACTTTTGCGATGAGCTGTGTGAAAGGTTGGGTGTACCGAAACTTCCAGGTATAACATCACTGTTTTGTTGCTTTTTTATCTAATGCGATTCTGTGATGAGTTGCCCGCATTAGTGGATTGTGTTTTTTATCTTGGAAAGGAAGTTAATATTAAGAGCGGAAACAGTTATGCCCTGAACTCTCTAGTCTCACATCTTGTAAGATGTGGCATAATATATGCTGTGTGAAGTTTTTGAGTTATGGACTATGTAGAATATTCAAACCTTTTACTTTTCCATTTTTTCTTCATGTCTTCTTTTGTGGATGGGGTACGAATGCGCTTTCTTCTATGATAATGGATATTCGAGGGAGCTCAGCAGATTAATAGCCTCCCTTTCTCCCTCTCCTAGTAAGGGTAAGAAGTCACCTCTTTCGTGGGAGTGTGTACAGTGTACCCTCACGGCCCCACGCACTTCCCTTATGAAGATAAACTAACTTATCTACAAAACTCACCTTGGTTTAGAGTTGATGTCTTAAATTTATGCGATGACATCTGTTTTGTTCTAAAGGAGTCGGTTTCATGGTTTTTAAAATATTTTCTTACTTGTACCTTTGGATTAGTAAGCTATTCACTACTTAGATCTCTTGTATTTCTTCCAAGCTAAATAGTTGATGGATGATCATAGTGCTTTGCAGCGAATACTACTAAATACTTGTGGTTTTTTTGTTATGCAGGCTGGGTAAACAGATTTGCCAATGCAGGTGATGCTGCTGTGGAGATAGCAGGAAATACTGCATATCGTGTAAGATGTCTGCTTTAAGCTGTTAATTGCCGTAGTTTCCATGTTTGGAGTCTGAAGACCTGCATGCATAATTTTCTTTCTTGGTCATCAAATGTTCATGTTTGTAGTTCTGCATATGTAATTTGAGAAACTCTTTTGAGTACTGTAGTATTTACCCTCAAAGTGCAACAACATTACTTATGGCACCTTGGCGAGGTAAGAGGGAGCTGTGGCTATTGTAGACAAATGATTGAAAGTTGAATATGTGAAAATCTTTGATCAATCGTTGGAGCAATTGACAACCACTTCATGCTATAAGGCAGTGGAGAGAGAGGGGATTTGTTTTCGAGAGATGAAGGCGTAAGGAGATGTGAGTACGTTTTAAAGAAGAATTTCAGAGATGCAAAGTTTGATTCAAGCTTTTTTATTCAAAGGAAAGGGAGAGCTTTGAATTTTGAATGTTGGTGATTACATGGATCAATGGAGTCGGTGCTTACAAGTTCCACCAGTTAAACTCCATGGAAACCTTATTGGTGTTTGATATAATTGGCGGTCTAAATACTTTAGAAGCCTTATGTTCTACCCCTTGACTTGTTTACCCAAGTGTGTCCTTGTCTCGTCGTATGTCTATGTGACGGTGCCGATAGAGTTGTATTAGATATTTAGCAATCTCAATCCTTGCGAGTTTATAATTAGTCTTTTTAATATCCTAATGTCTTGATTGGAAGTTTCAAAACTTCACTTTTTATCACTTGGCAGTTCAAACAAGCCAAGACGGAGATTGTATCTGCCAGCAAAGTTGCATACCGGTTCCTACAAGGCATTGCCACCAATTCCAATTCACAAGTGTCGACAGATAGCCCAAGCTCCAACGGCACATCCCCAAAATTCCAGTCTTGGTTTAAGAATTTAATTCCCGCTGGTGATAAGCCATCCACTAGTGCTGTACTCGAAGAGCCAAACCAGGAGGTGATTCGGCAGCAACAGCACCAACAACATGATGATGACGATGGTGACGCTGCAACTCTTCTGAGACAGAACGGTCACCATGGTAGTTGATGTAGATGTCGTCTAAATGAGAAAGAAGTCAGGTAATTGGCAGTGGTACTGCTGTGTATCCTTGTAAGCTGTAATATTGATCTATTTCTGATGCTGTTCGCTTAGGCCACAAACACTCCAACTGTATTAAGTGCACTGTCAAAAATTTCTTACAACTATCTCTGTCAAACGTCGTATATGTTCTGCAAATTCCATATTCTGTGCTCTTTTATGTCATCTCACGCTATCAATCTTCCGGTCTTCAACACGATCTGAAGGTGATCAGTGTAGTATAGAATATGTTCATCATTATAAGACGTCATGTTGCCAAGGTGAAAACTCAGGTCACGTATTCAATAAGTTTTAAAGACGGCTAAGTGGCTACTATTACACGGTCTTGGTTTTAAGATGAGATCGACTTATATGATGCCAGTCATGCCACTCCAATGGCTTAAAATCGATAACACACCAAAGACAGAGTTTGATATGCTGGAGGGTTAAAAAAGGTTCGTCAAACTGGAGTACTAAGTAGTTTGTTCTCGTTTAAATAGTTGAGTAGCTTCTTTTCGCGGTTAAATCATCATCAGCTACCTGCCATTTGTACTCCGAACTAAAATTCTGACTTCACTGTACCGTAGAATCCCATCAACGAATATAGAATGAAGACACCAGTTAACTGACCAAGATAAGTTCCATAGCACAACAAAGATTACAAGTACATCACAGGGACTCTCAGACCAGGCAAATCACACAACACTGGACTCAACGTAAACTAAACACAACCTGGAGAAAATAGGTAACACGGTGACAGTGTGACACAACAGAAAACACGACTTTAAAACAGTGACAACAAATCCTGAAAAGCAGGGAAGGCATATCAAGCACAACTTATACTTTTAATGAACAGCCTTATTGATTACTATGAGCCTCGACTGTGAACGTAACTCGGGATCCCAAATCAGTATCTGTTGAAGAAAACCGGAACGTCCATCTGCCCATTTTCTCTGATCTGGAGAGACGCAACAGCCTGTGCTGCAATGAGTTCAGCGGAGAAGTCGTCATAGCTCCAAGCTCCATCCTCAAACCGTGGTATGTGGACGTTTTTCTTGAATGGCTGGTCGAACTCAAACTTCCCAATTTGATTTTCGTATCCTTGTCCATAACCGCCAGGAAACCAACCAACATTCTCAACAGAGCATCTTTTCAAGTTTTGACGGGAAAGGGCGGCTCCGTCCATGAAAAGTCCAACATTTGTTGCATGATGCCAATCACCAAGGTTATGGCCTTCTTTCAAGACAACCCTAGGATCATCGGAATCTTCTCCAAGTAATACATGAAGAGCAACTGCTTCGGCAATTGCAGCACCCTCTTCATCTAGCCTATCTTGCTCTTCTTTCTTTTGCTGTTTCTTCTTTTCCAGTTCAGAGCGAATAGCTGCTGATGTTGCCAAAGCTTTCTCCAACCTCCTCCTCTTTTTCTCGGCCTGCTTAATGCGATCTAGTTCATCCTTCACCTGCTTCTTCTTCGCCTTTTTAACTTGAGGGCATTTTCCCGACTCCATGTCTGCCCCCTAACGCTAATAACTCTCTAGATACTAAATACAATAACTTATATTGTGAAAGTAATAACTATAATATAAAGTGTATGAGTAATGTTTGACTATCTGCCTCTTTATTTCATCATTATGAGACAATGTTGTTTTCTTTACCTTTCGTTTCTTAGTATCCTCTTTTTTATTTTCTTTTATTCTTTATAGGACTATGGACGGTTTGCTGCAATACTACACCCACTCAGGTCCGTAATTATACCTTATCGTACGCACAGTGCAATCCCAGACAGAGATAAGAGGGGTAAGAAGAAGGGCAAACTGGTAAGAACCAACCAATTCATTTCTCGGCAGCATTGTCCCCAATTTTCCACAAACATTGCATTTACCCATCTGCTGTGTGACACCCGATGTTTGTGCAGCTTGAACTCACAAGTGATGGCAGTCTATTTGAAAGAGCAGTTACATGATCGAGTCACTGCAGTTCAGAAAAGAACAACAAAAAGTCAGGAAACTCGGGATCATAGCAGGATACACTTCTCGTCCATGTAAGAAGAAGCCCACACCAAGTTTTGAAGAAACGGAAACAACCACAGCCAACTAAAAAAAGTTTCTGGTGAAGACATAATTCTTTCTTCTTTAGGTAGGGGATGGTGACATTAGACAAAAATAATGGAAGAAATAGAGCCACAAACAACGGGAAGAATGAGCCACAATTTAAAACTTTAAACATAAATGATAGCTATAGCCTAATAAAAAAAAAGATGACATACAAGCGTTGCATTTTGAAATTGTGCTGACAGTAGCATAACATTTACAATATTCATTCAGACATAACAGCACAGACCAAGTCTCCTAAAGCATATGACCTTCACCGTCACTGACCTCATGCAAAGTAATAAATAATTCGGAGTCAAAAGGGCCATAATGTGACTATAAACAACCTTATCCAAATAACTACAACCGTCAATCATGTCACGAAGTCAGTATCCTAATGACTAATAGCGTTGTAAACAGGAGTTCAAGCCAACTCGAACAGTCACACAAAAAGAAATAGAGTATACATCCTCAACAAAGCCAGCAAGTAATTAAAAGAACCATGTTGTACTACAAGTGACTCTGGAGTCTGGACTGTAATTGTTTCACTGCGGTAGCAAAACTTTACGACAAACCAGTGTTAGATCGCAGTTAGAAAGCCAGCTTTTCTCGATTACTCCGACTCACTATTTACTTTAACATGTCATGTGTCACACACTCACACTCGAGTAAGTTTCATTTTAGGCCAAAAACATATGCAAATTTCAGAAAGCGGCCAAGCTTCACACTCGTACACGTCCTTAGATACGTGTAGCGGAGTCCATAGTTTCAAGCTTCCTCAATAGATCCTAGTTTAACTCATCATTTAACTTCACTCACAGACTAATTACATCTTAATTAGAGCGGATTCATCATAATGAATTCAGAAGTCCAAACCATCTACAATTTTCAGCATATTAAACCAACACTTCGTATATAACTAAATCAGTAAGTCTCGTGTGTTACCGTAAGAAATAGACATAAAATAAATCAAACAAATCAATTAAAAAAAATAAAGTACTAACATTAAACTTTTTGTGAGACTTGTGAGTTGTGATACCGTCTCACATGAGAATTCATATCATATAAAGTGAATTGTAAATGAAATTATTACAAAAAAATCACACAATTCAATACAAAAATGAATGAAACAATCCATTACACAATTAAATCACACAATTCACCACCAAATTCAAACAATTCAATGAATTTAATTAAATTAATAACAAAATCAACAAAAAAACCTCAATTTCAATCCAACCATGTTCATATATCAACAAGATCTAACAAACCCACAATAAAAACAACACAAATTCACACGTGAGACGGTTTTACAATAAATCGTACAGTTAATTTTCTTTTTAAAAATGAAAATTCTCTGATTTATTACACGTCTAACGTGTGAGACGGTCTGACAGGAGACATACCGTAAAATCAATCATCAAAACACAAAATTAACATCAATCAGTGATACCCAACAACCAAAATCATCAAAAAAATCAAGCAATTCAATTAAAAAAACAAATAAACAAAATTAAATCATCAATTAAATAAAAAAACCCTAGAAATCATCAATAAGATTGTACCTTTGATTGAATCAATTGATTATAAATCAACCCAAATGAATCAAAATTACATCCGATCTAAAGAACACCCAAAATAAATAAAAAATAAGTTTTTTTTTACGAAATTAATTAATTGATTGATTGATGAGAGAGAAAATAGAGAGAGAAAAAAAAGGAAGAAATTGTGAGAAATTTGGGATAATATAGTAATTGTTTGATGATCACTTTAGGGAATATTATTGCATGTGATTACAACTACAAAAGGGTATTTTGGTCAATTTACAACTAAATTGGACACGTGTTGAACTGTGATTGGTTGAATGTGGAAAAATACATCTAGATTCCCACGTGGCTAATTTTGTGTGTGCCAGCAAGGGTAAGATTTTTTTCACGTAAAGTCTAAAAATACGATTTGTACGCGTATAATAGATTATCGTAATTTGAATATAGTTTACTAATATTGTATTTTATTATTCAATCGTAACAAGTAACAACGATTAGAATAATCACATTTTGATCCCAAAGACACACAACAAGGTTAACTTGTTATACATTATTTTTATTTTTAACTTTTTTTTTTTTTTTTTATATAAGAGAAGTCACAATAACAATTTTGATACTAACGGGATTCGAATCTCAGGTCATAAGTTACACTTCCTCATCGGCCTTATGATTTTATCAACTGAGCTAGTTGGCCTCTGCAACTTGTTACGAAGTACTACGTAGATTACCTAAGATTAACTATTTATTTATCACCTTTTTAACGTGTATATCCTAAATCTTCGTGTGAAGAGTCTAAAGACGCGTGTTAGAATATAAAATCGATCAAGCTCTTGCAATTTTGAAAGTAAAAACGTTTTTTTCGCAAAAAAATTATTTAAATATTATATAAAAATTTTTAAGTGATGCTACGTATAATTTTGAATCAGTAACGTATACAGTATTGAGTAAAAAAAAGTTTAATACTCGTATTAGCTATACACGGAGTAGAATCTTACAAAACATATTTCCACTTGTGTAAATTTTAAAGGGCAAGGTGGGTGGGACCCACAATGTGGAAATTATTTTGCTAATTTGCTACTTGACTAAGAAGATCTAGACCGTTGAATTGGTGGAGGATGATAATGTTGATAATGTGATGGACGGTGGAGATTAGATCCTTGTAATTATTGTTTTCGTAGACTTTTTGATTGTGAAGTTGACTTGTCAAGGGTAAATTACAAAGTAAGCAAAAAATAAATTGATGTCAATGTGTTTGGGAAAGTGAGGGAGTATAGAAAATGAAGTTTGTCACTTCAATATTTAATTTGTAGCTAAAAATAATACAAATGGAGGATTACAATTTGGATTAGAAGTTTTCTTGTTGAAATTAGGTGGCAATTTTTTAATAAATGATTTTGACTATTTTTAAAGAGAAATTGACAATTGATTGTTGTGTTACAAAACTATAAGTGTTGGTTGTGAAGTTGTGTTGTTGGTTGGTCTAATGACCAATTGAGTAAGCAAGAGATAATGTGTTTGTTGAAGGATGGATATAGATTTGTGGATGTGGAGATGAAAGTTGTTTTAAAAGTTTGAAATTTGAAACGCAGTTGGAAATGATTGTATAACTTTTAAATTTTAATGTTAAGATATATTTGTCTACATTGAAAAAAGATAAATGGATATTTTCTAAATAGATAAGGTTTCAAAGAGCACCAAATGATGAACATATAAGATGCAAAGAAGTAGTAGTACTGTAGTAGTAATAGTAGAAGTGTGATGCAAAAGAAGAGATGACGATGAATCAAACTCTAATCTCTTGACGGTACCAGTTGTTCACCACATAAAAAATCTTTATATTAGTTATACTCTCTCATTATTAACGTGCTACTTTTATGTACTCTCTCATTATCAAGCTCTAATCTCTTGACGGTACCAGTTGTTCACCACTTAAGAAGTAGTAGTACTGTAGTAGTATATTTTTTTATACTCTGTATCTCATTTTGTAACCGTAAAAAATTATGGAGTATAAAACTTTAAGAGTTATTTCCTAAATTTCATTTTGTTTATAGCAATTTTAATTAATTAATCTTATTTATAAATTTATTAACTTTTCGTATTGAAATGAACAATAAATCCTTACTTTTTTTCCCGCATTTTCCATGTGTAAGTTTTCCATAGAAATGATCACTACTTCTCACTTTTTCTTCATTTTCTTAAACCTTGTACCAACTTTCACCAACTAATTTCATGAATTCGGGTATCATTTGTACGAATCATGAATCACTTCCATTTCATTTTCTCTCAATTTCATTCAAATTTTGTCAAGCATAACACTTTTGAAACATTATTCA
>JAUEKU010167646.1:0-19985 GCA_032274805.1 Gypsophila paniculata
TTCTGTCCATCTACGACTTGAAGATTTCCATCCTCCGAAATCTGAACCGCCCCAGAAGAGTCCCTCAGTGGACTATCCCTGTTGGCTACCCATACAACTTCTAGTCCGTCATCAGACTCTCCAACATTGTACCAAATCCCGACATAGCGATTAGTCGAGTTACTAGGCAGGCTGAAAAACCCGAGTCTGAAAAGAGCATTACTTGACAGTAATGTGTTGGGATCTCTGAGAGAATGAGTTGTGTTCAGACTTGTTTGTGCAGAAACAACACCTGAAAAAAACAAACAGATCAAAAGTACATGGATTTTCACATATGACATCATATTAAATTTGGTTTTTTAATTGTTTGATGATAATTTTGTAAGCAAAATGATGATTAATAAGTGCATCAAAGTGTGCTGCACAAATAAAGAACTGTGGTGTGACATGGAGTAAGTCATGTGTCATCATCAACTGCCAAGTTTGAATTTCAAGCCACCTTTTTGTTTTTCCATTTGCGTGGAAATTCCTTCATTGACTAATATCTCACAAGATCTCTTATAAGACCTTGTATGAGTGCGACAAGTTATTTGAGAACATTATTACGATTTTTGTAACAGTCATCATGTAAATTGTATGCATACAATGGACTCAGTAGTTTGAGTAAACAATTTATTTGATAATGGTTACAATAGTCGTAATGATGATAAATAACCTGTTATATACATACCACGATCTCATAGGATAATTTGTACAAACTCTAAGGCTGTCCTTTCACCCTGATAGAAGCTTAATTGAACTGAACATAATAAAGCTGAACGAAACAAATTGAACTTTAACTGAACTGAATTTACCGAAGCTGAAATAAGTCCAGAAAACAGGCCAAAGTCAATGATAAATACTTCTGCCATTTTCTTTCATTTGATCTCATTTAATTTCTAATTTCCATTTACCAAAAATGGCAAATGGGGCTATGACAGACTTAAATGATTTAGAGCAACTTGCAGATGACTTTTATTTTCCTCTTTGCAAATAATGTATGGTGGTCATCATTGACCAAAATTTTCTGTTAGATATAGAGGACCATGATATTGTACCCATATCATGTGGACGTGCTGTATCCGTATCTAAAAAGAAAACTGACAGATAAATGTCATGCCTTGACACTTCTATGTCGAGTACGAGTAACATATATAGGCATCGAGTACAACAAAATTCCGACAGACAAACCCAGCGGTCTCAACCCTGAATGTGTGGCAAGGACAATAGCCTTATGCAGAGCTACCGGGCAAGTTCTTTTTAATGCCCTTTCGATAACAAACATTTGTTGTCAACAGTATGACGGGTTCAAAGAGAATCAGAGTATTGAGGCTAAACAGAACACAAGAGGCAATGAATGAGGTCCACTGTTCAAATTATTTCTGGAGTAGTTGACTAGATATCAAGTGAGTTTAAGGCACCCTTAGACTTGGTCAACACAACCGGCTGGCACTTTTCGGGCCATTAATTTGTCAGTCTCCCTGAACCCGTCGTAATGGGCCCCGCCCCAATATCAGTTCAGGATCTGAAATTTGCCAGCCCAGCCCGCCACACCCCATGAAAGAAAAAATTACACAGGCTTGCCTGACTAGGCCCACTATAACCTGCCTACGGGCCATGCCCGGGTCAAGGCTGAGCCAACCCAAGCCGGCCTAAACCGTGGAACTGATAGTCCGGTTTTGGTCAAGCCAACCTAGCCAGGTCCGTCCCTGATTGGCCTATCCTTGCCCAAACCCAGCCCGTGGCGAGGACTAGGCAGTAGGTACCCTATAATCAGCCATATGAACAATTCAAGACAGATGCACAAAGTTGTACAGGAACATACATACAGTGATTGTTGCAGCAGTCAGTCTGGTTCAATGAGTAGTTCTCAAATCAACTGCAATCAAAATCAAACAACAGAAGTTAATGAGACATTCCAAATGCTTCATCTTCCGCTGTTGTAGACAGTTTCGAATCCCAACCACATACCGTCATGATACGTTTATGTCGGACATTATATGCATAAAACCAATCGTCAAAATGAGGTACAAATAATAACGCAAAGACGCAATTCACGCTTTTTTAATGTTCGCAAGCCTTCATTCAAACAAAAGATTCTCTCTACTCCTATGTAACCACTTTCACACCTTAGTCTAGCATAACCAACAATCTGGCATACCTTAATCTAGCATAATTACATTACATACAAATTATCCAACATTATAAATAAAAACCAAGTTATGGACTCCATCCGTACAAGTTACAACGCTCTCACAAAAGATTAACTTTTAAGCCACTCACAAATGAGTGTGTATAGTTGATTCTAAGTCAAATGCAACAATAAATAACAAATGGAAACGATTATTACACTTGATGAGGGCAATTTGATTTACCGGCCACTGATGTAGCTTAGTGAAACACGATTAACAGAGCCATACACATCTTCATCTTTATGAAAAGCATTTCTCCTTAATGTAAAACCTGGTTGTTTTGGACTCGGAAGATTTGATGCTTCGCCATCAATCATGGAAATGATCATCGAAATATTTGGTCGGTCTTCTGGCAGTTCTTGGATGCACAAGAGTGCTACTTGTATACACCTCAGTATCTCATCAGCTTCAATAGTTGATTCTGAAAGTGAAGGATCGATCAAAGAAGCAATATCGTCTTCGTTCCATATTTTCCATGCCTAGAACACAACATTAATAAGAATTCATAAATGTACACCCAAAAGTGACCAAAAATAAGTTCATGGACTCTTCTACGCTACTTAATTACTTACATGTGCTAAGAGGCTTAAAGATTCTTCATCTTTAAAACTAGTGTTTCTTCTGCCAGTTACGATCTCTAATAACAGCACTCCAAAGCTGAAAACATCCGACTTTTCTGAAAAACGGCCTTCCATTGCATACTCTGGAGACATATACCCACTGCATTTCAAACATATCATAACAATTACGTAGTAGAATTTAGCAAAATAGCTCACTAAACTTTCTTTCTAATTGGATTGAGAAGTACTAGTCGATGAAAATTTTGACTCAATTTACATCATATCTCATCTTGAAACAAATTCTATAGGCGTAAAGTTGCATACACGTCATCCCCTTACACAATTACCATAGGCAATAGTGACGTAATGTTATGTTGTTATTGTTGTACTACGTGGTGAATTACAATACACGTACTTACTAGGTTCCAACAACTGTTTTGCTGTCAGCAAGATCTTCATTTTCTCCAAATATCTTCGCCATTCCGAAGTCAGAGATTTTCGGATTGAGTTTGTCATCCAACAAAATATTGGAAGCTTTGAGGTCTCTGTGAATTATCCTTAGCCTAGAATCTCTATGAAGGTAGAGAAGGCCTCGACATATCCCTTGAATAATGTTGAATCTCGTCTTCCAGTCTAAAGAATCTCCACAATGTGGGTCTGAGTATTAACCCACCAAAGCAAGCAGCAATGTTAGTTCGCACTCTTCACAGTGTTATTGAAGAAATTGTTAGCCGCTTAAGCACTAACCAAAGAGAAGAGCATCTAAGCTGCTGTTGGGCAAAAATTCATATACCAACAGTTTTTCCTCTCCATCTACACAACATCCAAGCAAACGAACAAGATTTCGGTGTTGAAGTTTCGAGATCACCACCACTTCTGTCATGAACTCCCTAAGGCCTTGTCCTGAAACTTTTGAAAGCCTTTTAACTGCGACATCCTTTCCATCTTCCAAATTACCCTTGAAACAGACATCAGACTTTCAGCTAGGCCATTGATGTGCATGATTAATGTTGGACTTCTCCGAAAAGATAATTAAATTTGAAATTAAAAGAACAAGAATCTAACATGCATTTTCATTCGTCAGTAAGCATTGCTTACCTTATACACGGTACCAAAACCACCTCGGCCAAGCTTGT
This sequence comes from Gypsophila paniculata, assembly GCA_032274805.1. NCBI lineage: Eukaryota > Viridiplantae > Streptophyta > Magnoliopsida > Caryophyllales > Caryophyllaceae > Gypsophila > Gypsophila paniculata. The sequence continues at coordinate 3,907 of JAUEKU010167646.1, forward strand.
TACGATCGTGAAAACTGTTTGTTGCGTTTAACAACTGCTCGAATTCAAACATAGGTAAGTCACCCATTCCAATATCATCGTCATCATCTTTGATCATGTACTTACGTTGTCGTGGCTTCTTGGGTGAACGCCTCATCCCTTCCACAAGAACAAACATCTCATCAACACTGACAGGAGCATATATTAAAAAAATTCCAACTTGCTACAGAAAGAAAAAGAGAAAAAAAAGCATGAGATAGTCACCATTTCGTCTGCACAAGCACAACCAAATACAAACACCAAACATGACGACACCAACGAGAACCATTATTACTGTAATAACTTTCCACTTGGTTGATTTCCTTTTAATATCTGAGCCTTGATGAACTTGCTCTTGCAAATCTACACAATAGATCAATTACTCAAGGGACAGAGTATTGCAAAAGAAGTAAAAAAAAAGAAAGGACGTTCTGGTAGGTTACCTAGTTCTGAGTGAGCCAATCGAACAAAAAGATCAATGCCGATATTATTGGAGAATTCATCTATGTCGATTAAGCTAGTGTTCCAAATCATACACCCAATACTTAAATAATAAGCATAAGCTACACATGAACATTCACTTTGGCACCAACTACTACATTCATCCTCAGTGTTTATGGATAACCACACTTCATTATCAGGTACTTTCACAGGCTTCGTGCTCCAAAATATGTTCTTCTTGCTTCCTACAATCCCGCACTGCAGTGGAGTTCTCCGAACACACCCACTAGTCCAATTTCCTTTATTCCATTCTGTATCGTTCTTTGGCACAAACCCTTTCAGGCAACTACATATAGGTGAATTCGTTACGTTACAGCTTCCAAATGCTCCACACTTGCCGTAGAAATCACACGGAGACTGTTGTGAGTTCCACTTAGTTATCCATCTCCTACTGCCACTATCCCATTTTCGTTTAACCATAGCTCCATCGTAGGTCAACACGAAGTGGAGCATTTCTGCCTGGTTTGCCTGTGAAAACCCAAAGTACACTTTTCCTACATCATCTGCGACTAAACTAACAATTAGTGAATCATGTCCAATGAAGATATTTCCGTTCCAAGGACCACTTCTCCAATTTGGGCGACCATCATCCCAAAGAAATACCTCTGGCGGAGGGTGAGTCGTTAGACCAACTGTTGTGTTTCCAGGGGATGGGTCCGAAGGGTTCTTCCAAGACCAAGCCACTATTTGTTTATTGGTCAGTGTTCCGTCAATGGTGAACTTCATCCCTGGCAGAAACGTATCTGTAGGGTGGTCGAAACTCTGCCAAATGATCATCCCAGTACTATTTGAAAGTAATACAAGGTTACCAGTATCTTGAAGTTGAACCACTGCATCATCTGCCACATAAGCTGGTACATTAGATGACCAAAGGACCGTCTTTTGTCCATTTACGATTTGAAGATTTCCATCCTCCGAAATCTGAAGCACCCCAGAAGAGTCATTCAGTGGATTATTCCTATTGGCTACCCATACAACTTCCAGTTTCCCATCAGTCTCACTGACATTATACCAAATCCCGACATAGCGATTAGTCGAATTCGCTGGACTGAAAAACCCAAGCTTGAAAATGGCATTGCTGGACACTAATGTGTTCGGGTCTCTTAGAGATTGGGCAGTGTGAAGCTTGGTTTGTGCTGAAATAAGCCTGCACCATAACAAACACAGAAAAAATATATGGGAGTGCATGTAGGCCATGATATTCACTTTGGTTTCCAACTTTGTATGATGATGAAGTTTAAGGCAATAAACAATTAAACATCATGTGGCTTGACAACTTATTACAGTGAAGTCTTCTTGTTTGACTTTAAGGAAATTGAACCGTCACCTTTGAATAACTACTTAGGATCAAAGTTTGAATTTTGTTCTGAACTTTCAACCCATCTTTTTGTTTTCTCTTTTGGGCGACAATTTAATATTTGATGATCACATTAGAACGGCGACATAGTGCTTCCTAACGAATCTGATACTCGATCCATCCAATTCACAACGACATAGTACTTGATACCGAAGACCTTGAGTTATACTCCGTGTCATTTTGCCTATTGCACAAAAACCAAGGAAAACGATAAAATAATACTCCCTCTGATTCACGAAGACTTGCCATATTTCCATTTTGAGGTTAATTCACAAAGACTTGCCTATTTCTATAAATAGAGAACTTTTTAATCATAAAATAATCAATTTTGGATCTACCTATATTATCTCTTTTCATCAATTCTTTATTTTTATAAATGAGCAATATCATTACTACTTGTCTAGGCTGAGACACCACATGGCGATCGAGTCAGAGTATAAAAGTTCGGAAATTACCATCACCGGTTACCTGATTTTAGTCAAATTTGCTGCTTCATCATCCGATGTTAGACCACAACGTCCAAGTAAAATCACGATCGCATATCGACTAGGTTGCCTGAATGTAATAATTAAATCAAAAAGTTGACTTTTCAACCTTCGTTTAATAATTAAATCACGATCACAAAATGCAAAGTTTTGCACTCAAGAAGAGACTAAAATCATTGATGCCCAAAATGACTGCAACATCTGTTACAAAAAATACATAACTAAATATTTATAAAATGTAATATTTTTAAATAAGTAGACGGTAGACCGATTGTATAAGTATCGTAATTTTCTCTCAAGTATGTTTTCTCAAAATTAAAAATCAAAGCTTATCTTAAAAAGTAAAAACGTTGTACTTCAAAAAACGGAGTATGTAACTGCTTACAGCCAGAGAACAGTTCTAGAGGCCTTTATCTGACGTATCCACCTCAGAAAACTACACCACATGATTAGTTTAATCATATGAATGTCACCCACAAAAGATCAATTAGTTTATTTCTTTCAAACCAAGAATATAAAGACGTTTCTGAATATGACATCTATTGTCAGCTGATATTTTTGACCAGATTTTGCAATGCTTCACACAAAAACACCAGCACATTTTTCCTCTGCATGAGAAATCAGCAGAAAATTAACTCAATGTCATCTCTGAGTATACTTTTAATTTTGGTTTTAAGTTTAAGATTCTGTGATGCTTTAGACAGCATCACAACCACAAACTTCATCAAAGATCCCGAATCGATAGTCTCCAACAATGGTACTTTCAGACTGGCATTTTTCAGTCCACCAAACTCGACGAATCGTTATGTCGGTGTCTACTATAACAAGCTTCCTGGGGTTAGGCAAGTAATTTGGGTAGCAAATAGGAACATCCCATTAATGGACTCTTCTGGGTCATTCCAGATTTCCAAAGAGGGCAATGTTCAGGTACTTGACGGTCGGAAACAAATCCTTTGGTCGTCAAATTTGACAATTGCGGCCATGAATTCGTCTAAAGCTCAACTTCTTGACTCGGGAAACCTTGTGTTGCTCACTTCCAATAATACGATTATATGGCAGAGTTTTGATCATCCCTGTGACACCATTTTGCCACAGATGACTCTCGTTCACCACAAAGACGTTGGTACAGACGCTGCTGTTCGATCATGGAAGAGCCCTTCAGATCCTTCTGAAGGGAGATTTTTTCTTGACTTTGGCCCCAGCCCTGTTCCTGAATTATTCATTTGGGATAATAATCGCCGATATTTTAGGAGCGGGCCATGGAATGGAAATATGTTCATCGGAATCCAAGTTAGCTTCCCAGACTACCAAAGTCTCAATATTCAGAGTGATGGTCAAGGCACTATAACTGCAGTATATTCTCACCCTGTGTCAGCCTTGTCAAATTATCAAGTATCCTACCAGGGAACTCTCTTGCAACAGTTTTGGGACGATTCTAAAGGACAATGGACAGTCCTATTCCAGGCCCCAAGCAATGAGTGTGACGTTTACGGAAAGTGCGGAGAATTCGGGAGCTGCAACCCTAAGGATTCTCCAATATGTCGATGTCTAAAGGGATTCATGCCTAAAAATACGGAAGAGTGGAACAAAGGAAACTGGAGCAGTGGATGTACCCGAACGACGCCATTACTCTGTGGAGTAAAAGGTGCCAAGGAAGACGGTTTCTTAACGCTCGAGAAGATGAAAGTGCCTGCAGATAATAATTGGTTACAGGGAACAGATCAAGACACTTGCAGAAGCCAATGCCTGACAAACTGTTCATGTTTAGCTTATGCATTTGAAACTGGTGTGGGGTGTATGACATGGAATGGAAAGTTGATTGACACACAAGTATTTTCCGCTAGTGGTGTCAATCTCTACCTCCGACTAGCACCTTCAGAATTAGGTAAATTTCTTCTTCCCGGGGTATTGTTTTATATACAATATGAGGGGAAAGGGAGGGGAGGAGGAAGAGCAAGAGTGTTTTCATTTAAAAATTTTCCTATATTAAAAGGTTTATGAATTACTCCTTCTGAACCACTCATTTCATTATGTTTGATTCAGCGTTTGCTTTTGGAGAGGGTTCTTTTAGAAGAATATATGCAAGTGGGCGAGGGATATTCCTTAATTTGAATTTCCAAACAAAAATTTATCTAAAAAGAAAGCGCAAGGAAATGAATGAATCACTCAAAAAAGAAGGAGCACCTCTTAAGAGGTAAAATGGATCCCTACATATCCCCGCACCGCCCTTTCCGTTCCACCCAAGCCTTCACAGAACAACTGCATCCCTCTGTTTCCCAGCCCCTCGTTTTTACTCCAAACCCCTGCGCATTCAAACAAGGGGCAAGTATCAAAATCAAGTAGAAGTGCTAATACAGAAATATCGTTCTTATTTGCAGGTAATCACAAAAATGTGAAAATAATTGTCGGAGTAACAGTAGGTTCAGGGACTGCCGCACTGGTTGCTATAGTGTTAATGTACTACTGCAGAAGGAAGGCTGAAAAAGGTAACATATCAAATTCAAACCCTTAGACATAGCTTATACTTTATATGGTAAAGAGATATCTACTTGGAACCCTTGGATATAGCTAACCGTGACTATTGTTGAAATCATCTGCAGAAAGGAACACAACATTGTTAGATATCCTAGAGGGCACTCAAAACCTTAATAAATTTGAGGAGCTACCTTTGTTTAAGTTTGCAGAACTTGTAGTTGCTACAAACAACTTCGAAGAATGTAATAAGCTAGGGCAAGGAGGATTCGGTCCAGTGTACAAGGTAGGCTATTGAGGTTGCTTGAAGGAGTATAATTTATTTTTGCTTTCTCTGAAGAAACATAGGTAGATAATCCATCCGCTTAATTATAGGGAACGCTGGAAAACGGACTGGAGGTCGCCATAAAAAGATTATCAGGAACCTCTAAACAAGGGGCAGAAGAGTTCATGAATGAGGTGTTGGTGATTTCTAGACTCCAGCACCGAAATCTTGTCAAACTATTAGGCTGCTGTGTGGAACGACAAGAAAGACTGCTGATTTATGAGTATATGCCCAACAAAAGTCTAGATGCCTTTCTTTTCGGTTTGTACTATATACATTCATATCACTTTAATCTCCTGATTATCATACTGCTAGGGGCTCACTCTAAATGCAATTGATCAGATCCTCTGCAGAAAGCAACACTTGATTGGAGGAAACGTTTCAATATTATAGAAGGGATATGTCGAGGCCTTTTATACCTTCATCGAGATTCCCGACTGAAGATCATTCACAGAGATCTCAAGGCTAGCAACATTTTACTTGATCAGAACCTAAACCCTAAAATTTCAGATTTTGGAATGGCACGGATTTTTGGAGGTGACCAAAATCAAGGCGATACCACAAGGGTCGCAGGAACATAGTAAGTTTCTTACATACCTTCTTCTTTGGTTCTCCATCATCCACTGAAATTCTCAGTTTCTCAGTCTGGAAATTCTTGATGCAGCGGTTACATGCCTCCAGAGTATGCAATCGAAGGGCGTTTTTCTGAGAAATCAGATGTTTTTAGCTTTGGAGTATTGCTGTTAGAGATAATAACTGGCAAAAGGACTCAATGGTACGATGAGAAGTCTTCAAACCTTATCGGATATGTAAGTCCTTCCCAGAAAAACGGCCCCATTCATCCTTCACAGTTCACATGATTCCCTCATATACTCCTATCTCATTTACCATCATTGTGACTTCTCCTATGTAGGTATGGAAACAGTGGAGTGAAGACAATGTCTTTTCCTTGATTGACCTGGAAACAGCTAATCAAGGTTTAGAAGCAGAGATATTAAAATGCATACATGTAGGGCTTCTTTGCGTCCAGAAATATGCTGAAGATAGACCAGACGTATCTTCTGTCATCTCAATGCTTACTGCTGTAAGTACTGACCATTTTCGGCAGCCAAAACCTCCGGGTTTTACTCGATTATTACGAAGTTCGGCAAACACCGGCTCGCAAAGCCACCATACCAGCTCAAAGAATGAACTTTCCATCACAGCTATTAGTGGTCGATAGGATGGTAAAGGGATGTACGACTATCCGAAGTTTTGACTAGGACTATTGAGATTCCTCCGTGTAAATGTGTAAGAGATAATTGTGTATATATTCTACAAGTATGAGACACTGTAATCAAAGAACTATTTACTTAGTTTAATGACTGAAAAGAAAATTAATAAACAAAAAAAATAACATAACGGGTTTCACTTGAAAGTTTTAACATATAATCGAAAATCAGTTCACATAGTTTTACAGAGTCGGAGCAAAGTCGCTGCTTCAAAAGGGAATTTATGTGGCACCCTTGGATTTGTTTGAGAATATACAAGGTCCTGACCCCTCGGTCACTCCGTTTATAAAATTCTATTGAATACCCTTGTATTTTTTATATTCTACCAGGTACCCTTTTAGAGTAACTTCCTTTAACTATATGTTCGCCCAATTATTCAAATTTCAGTTAGCTTGTCATATCACCCGAACATCACTTCTTTAACCAGTTAAAAATACCTACTAATCTAATTAATTCCCCTCTTTCTCTCCACTCTCCATCTTCATCACCACCACCAACCCTAAATTTAGAATCAAAGTTAAACAAACATAAGATTTGGCATTGCACTTTTGCATATGTGCCAGACATGTTGACAAAGTTACAAATTTGTTTAAATATCTTACTCCGTATTTCTCACTTATAATGACTAATAAAATGGTTCATAAAGTATTTTGAGATTTGACCATAATGATGCACCAATTTTCAAAACATAAAGACATCAATGCATTCCACAGGTAATAAAAATAGTTTTAGTTTTCAAGTCCATCCATCAAAATTGTCTTTGTGATTCTCTTCTACTTAAAACTAAAAGATGAAGTCATAATTAGAATTTTGGCAATTGTGGGAGGATTCAATTTTGGCTTCTTGGAGGGAAATGGAGGAATCCATCATCCATCCCTCTCCTAATCCCTCCATCCCATTTTGCTAACCAAACCAGAGATGTTCACCCCCTCCCTCTTCCTTCCCTACCTTTCCTTCTATCCAAACACACCCTTAGTCTCAAAATTATTTGAGATCGGCTAATATTAATCATCATTTGGAGTCGTCCATATTAATCAAAGTATAACGGATAAAGTTTGAAAGGTGTGAAATGTAGAGTTAAATTTAAAAAAGAAATGAATAAAAGTATATTAATAATTCGATAAATAGATAAATAAATAAATGTTTGATTATCATTTTTGAAAATTAAGTTATAGGGATTTTTGATAGGGATAAAATATATGGACCACACACACAATAACAAGGATAAGAATCTAAAGAATAACAAAGACATAATTTAACGAGGTTCAGCAATTTGGCTACGTCCTCACTGCAATCGCAATACAAATTTATTGATCACTCTCAAAGAATATAATAAGGATAATATACACAAAGAAACTTTTAACCACTCTTATTATTAACATACTATTAAGGGATTGAGAGGATGCCTTCTATTGAATTTGCTCTTCCCCTTTTAGCGGAAGCTACATAACAGTTTCTCCATATGAACATCCATGTGTGAACAAGGAAACATGGCAACTTACTGCTTTCCCATTTTCCTCGTTCAACAATGTTCAACATAGACTTTTGCTGCCAACCTCAAACACAATACTTGACATATTGCATATGACTCCAAATAGAGGAACTATTCCAACATAAGTAAAAAGGAATATTTGAAAAACTTTGGGACTTAGCTAGAGTCTATAATGAAATTAGTGGGTAGTTTCTACATGACTGATTGTTGGACTTAGCTAGAGTCTATAATGAGAAACCCTAAATGTTTGCTCAAAAATAAAAACACTACCCAAGTGTTCTTCACACTGAAAACAATGTCATCCTTAAGTGTACTTCTCTTTCTGTTTTTCATGAACTTGAAAATTTACGATGCGTCAGATGTCATAGTTACAAACTTCCACAAAGATCTAGAATCGATACTCTCCAGCGATGGAACTTTCAGACTGGCATATTTCAGTCCATTAAACACCACAAATCGCTATGTCGGTATCTACTACAATAAGTTTCCTATGATGAAAGTAGTCTGGCTTGCAAACAGGAACAACCAGTTAACCAACTCTTCGGGTTCATTCCAGATTTCCAAGGATGGCAACCTACAGGTACTAAATGGTCAAGAGCATATCCTTTGGTCATCAAAAGTGACGACTAATTTGTACAAAGCTCAACTTCTCGTGTTGTTTGGTACCAATGATAACATGCTATGGCAGAGTTTTGATCATCCTGTAATCACTATTTTGCCCCAGATGAGCTTCATGTATAACAAAGATAATGAAAGAAACTCTATGATCCAAGCATGGAAAAGCCCTTCAGATCCTTCCCAAGGAAGATTTATCACTGGTCTTGGTCCTAGTGTTCTTCCTGAGTTCTTTATTTGGGACAATGGTCACCGCTACTATCAAACCGGCCCATGGAATGGGAACACATTCCTAGGAATCGTAGTTAAAGTTCCTGACTTACTTAGTCATGGGATTAGCATTCAGACTGATGGTCAAGACAATAGCACCTTACTGTTTCCGAAACCCCCATTCCCTTTGTCAAACAATGAATTACCCTACCAAGAAAGTGCACGACAACAGTACTGGGATGATGCAAAGGACAACTGGATTATCATACGGCAGGCACCAGGTAATGAATGTGGTATTTACAGAATGTGCGTAGAATACGGAGGCTGCAACTTACAGAATACTCCTATTTGCAAGTGTCTAAATGGCTTTGACCCATATATAAGGCAAGAGTGGGACAAAGGAAACCAGAGCAGTGGGTCTACCAGGAAAAGGCGATTGCTCTGCGGAATACAAGGTGCGGAGGAGGACGGGTTTTCAAGCCTTGCCATGAGGAATCCAGGTCAGGAAGCTGACTGGTTGGAAGGATTGGATCAAGACATTTGCAAGAGCGATTGTTTGTCAAACCATTCATGCTTAGCTTATGCTTTTGATATTGGTTTGGGATGCTATACAGTGTATATACAAAAGTTGTCATTTGAATTCAGGTCTTTTAGCTCAAGATGGCCACATTCAGAGCCAGGTAAATGTGTGGCAAATTTCAATTTTCGTTCCTCAGAGGTTTACGATACTTGAAAGTACCAAAAAAAAAAAATAGACTAAACCTCAAGATCAAATAGAAATTCACCTTTAGTGCCAAAATTCAGCAAAACTTCTCTTGCAGATATAAGATCCTTGTGTTTTCAGGTAATAACAAAAAGCCGAAAATAATCGTCGGAGTAACAGCAGTTTCAGGAACTGCGACACTAGTTGCCATTGTGTATTTTCTGTGCAGGAGGAAGGCTAAACAAGGTGAAAACTCAAATTTCAAAGCCTTTGCATATAGCTAAGAGAATGAAGGAATATCTGAAAAACTTTGGGACTGATTTATGAATTTAACTCCAACGTGTAATTGTTGAAACAATAAGCAGAAAAGAATTCTACGCAGTCAGATATCTTGAAGGGTAATCACTGGCCTGATAAATTTGAAGAGCTACAACTATTCAAGTTTAACAAACTAGCAGCTGCTACAAGCAACTTCCAAGAAAGTACTAAGATTGGACAAGGAGGATTCGGTCCGGTGTACAGGGTAGGGAAATAATGTCGCCTAAAAGAGATTAGACTCAATTGGTAGACAGAACTTAATCACATGTGTAACTGCAGGGAACACTGGAAGATGGACAGGAAGTAGCCATAAAAAGATTATCAGGAACCTCTAGACAAGGGGAAGAGGAGTTCATGAATGAGGTGTTGTTGATTTCTAAACTGCAACACCGAAATCTTATCAAACTTTTGGGCTGCTGTGTGGAATGCTGAGAAAGGATGCTGATTTATGAGTACATACCCAACAAAAGTTTGGATGCATATATTTTCGGTTTGTACATCTAAAGAAATATTGCACGATTTAAGATTCAGAATCCTTTCATCCTAGTGAAAATGAATTGAAAACTAGCCTGATTAGTTGTACCTCATCGTTTCTCAATCGCATTAAAACTTCTTAAGAGCTTCACTATTATAATTCTTGACCAGATCCTAAGAAAAAAAGGAATCCTTGATTGGAAGAAAAGTTTCAATATCATTGAAGGGATATGCCGAGGCTTTCTCTATCTTCATAGAGATTCCCGACTGAAGATCATTCACAGAGATCTCAAGGCTGCCAACATTTTGCTTGATGAGAATCTCAACCCAATAATTTCAGATTTTGGCATGGCGCGGTTATTTGGAGCTAGCCAAACTGAAGCTGATACCACAAGGGTTGTAGGAACATAGTGAGTTGTTACTATATTCTTGTGTTAGTAAGAAATAAGGGAATTATTTACTATATACCTTTGATCAATTTATGCAATTACTTAATGCAGCGGCTACATGCCTCCTGAATATGCATTTGAAGGGCGTTTCTCCGAAAAATCAGATGTATTTAGCTATGGAGTCTTGCTATTGGAGATAATAACTGGTAAAAGAGCTCGGTGGCAAGATGCGTCATCACTAAGCCTTCTAGGATATGTAAGTCCTGCCTAGAAATATGGCCTTAATTTGTTCATACTATATTTTTCATCAATTCATCTTATGTATCTCATACATGTAGGTCTGGAAACAGTGGACTGAGGGCAATGTCATTTCTTTGATTGATCCAGTATTAGCCCATCAAGGTTTTGAAGCAGAGATATCAAAATGCATACACATAGGCCTTCTTTGTGTTCAAGAATATGCTCAAGATAGACCAGACGTATCAGCTGTCATCTTAAAGCTTAGTGCTTTAGATACAGCAAGCTTTCAAAAGCCCAAGCCACCAGGTTTCACTCGGTTTACATCAAGTGTCCGTACACAAAGCCACCAGACATGTTCCATGAATAGCCTTTCCAACACAAACATTAGCGGTCGATAGGATCAAGGGATCTTGAGCATATGAGACTCCTTTGTGCAAATGCACAGCAAGTTTATACTACCTAATGTCCACAAGAGGTTTACGAATATGGCATAGATGGAGGCTCAACTTCAGGCTATATCTCATGAAATCGGTGCCTTTATGTCCCTTCATCACTAGCTGTGAAAAATGTCTTAGTCTTAATAAGAACATTCGAAGGTTTTACAGTGAGAAGTTCCTAAATATACTAAAAACTGTTATAAATACTCAATTTCAATAATGATGTTATGTTTTCATTACTACATTTTCCTCACACTTCTAGTAATGTACTCCCTCCATTCCTTCCCGTTTCATTTATCCCACTTTCTAAGAAAAGTGTCATTGACAATAATATCCTTCACCAACACCAGTCATCTCCCTCACCAACCTTCACACAAGTCCCGCCCACAGCCAACCTGCTAAACACCATCCAAACCAAACCACTAAGTGACCCACCAAATGATGCGGTATCAAGTAGCCTGGAGGACGAAATGAAAGATGATCGATTCTTTGATCGCTTCCGCTTTCGTATCACCAAACCACCAACAATAATCCACAAAACCACCGGCGTACGATCCAAAAAACCGACAGCGGACCCACAAAGACCGACAGCTAAACCCATGAAATCCACCACCCTCCAAACTGCCACTTAACCCACAATAACACCAGTAATGCCCCACAAAACTACCATCAACCCACCCATCAACGACCTCAAAAATCATAACAAAATCACTAACTAACCAAAATTAGAAAATTAAGAAAATTTACTCAAAATAATCCCAAATTTATCCAATCTCTCATTCTTTTTGAATATTCTAAAAGTCAGCTCAAATTTTGATCATTTATTTCTTTTTGACATCCATGTTTAATGCTACAAATTCTTCATTTGAAAAATTTGTAATTTTTTTTTATCTTTTTTAATTCAGAAATTTTCAGTAAAACAATAAAAAAAAAGCCATTGTAAATGGATATTCTATCATATGAATTACGAAGTAATAATTTGAAAAAATGGTTATATCTTTCAAAAAAAAAGAAATCTTGAAAGAAAACTGATTCTTTAATAAATTTTATTTATCTAATTTAGGATACTAGTTTTTACTAAAAAAAAATTTAAAAGCTTTAACCAGATTTTTTAGCTTTTCAGAATACAACAAAATTGAAAAAATTCACAGATATACTCCAAACTATGTGTACTCTTCTCATAATGATTTTAACTTCAATCGGAAAATAAACCCAATTATTGATTTTCCTTCACAAAATAAACCACGTTCATAATTTGAAAGCACTTTATATTTTCCAAAACGTCACTTGAACAGTTGAATTTTTTTTTAAAAACCTTATTACATTAGCCTAAAAAAAATCAATTCAAAAACACGTCGTAAAAATTGGTCCTAGTTTATTTTGTGAAAGGGTATTCAATAGTTGATTTTATTTTCAGATTAATTAAAGTTGAGATTATTATGAGAAGATTAGTTTGGAATTTTGGATTATTGTTGTGAATTTTTCTAAAAATAACTCTATCTTGATTTTTGTCTCTTTTAAAAAAGATAAAAAGATCACAAATGCTCATATCACTCATATGAGACTATCGTACGCGTTCAACAACCGGTTCGTAATAAAAAGTGACTACTTTAAGGTCTAATGTGACTATTTTAAAGGTATTAAATGGTCACTTTAAGCCTTAAAGTAGTCACCTTAACCCTCAAAATGGTCACTTTTTATCACGAATAGCCGTCGTACGGAGTTGAGATCATTTATCCCATTTGACTTCTCCTTTTACACATCATTAATCTCATCTTTAATATTTACATTATCAAAGTGATTATTAAGATTAAGAAGATAGGACACGAGATGGGACACACAAGTAATACAACTTATCACAACTCCGCCGTACGCGTACGACCGTCTCATATAAGACTTACTAAAAAAATATCATGAGTGAGAAAAAGACAATGGTGTTAAATAAATATTCAAACTTTGGATTAATAACTCAAAACTAGCTAACTTTGGATTAGTGATTGCAAATTTCCCTCAGACTAATAACCAAGTTTTAGTCGTGATGACAGTTAACTTTGATTCAAAGTGAAATCCATCTCTATGGTGCTTTTCCTAATCACAAATGTTATAGTATAGAATTTATTTATTATACATAATATAAATATTGTTTCAAAAATTTAAGAGTATTTGTTTTTGTACAAATCATTTTGGATGCAAGGATATCCCTTACAAAATTACTTATTTTAACATTATAATGATTGCATAAAAAATTATTACATGTAATTGCATAAAATTGATACAAATCTACAATAATAAATCTGTTTGGGCAGTTCAATACATAGTGTTAAAAAAATAAATCCATAAGAATAGTTTATATGACCATTTTTTAAAAAAAGATCTCGTTAATTACTCCTAATTAAAAAACCAAATGACAGATTTCTCTCCTTTTCATTCTGGATAAAATATTAAAATACATGATTATTAGATTTCTCTTTACTATTCCTAGTTAAGAGTAAAAGACGAATGGAATATTATGAATGGGGCAGAGGAGTCGAAATTAAAACCTGAAAGATGAAAATACGTATAACATTCTGATTGACTTGATTTGAAGCTTATTTTTTTACCCAGCAAAGTTTTGCTGTCACACTCAAATAAATAACATAAAACCACAATTTCAAAGAAAATTTAGGAAGCAAAATCTCCTAACATGCACTGTCACATCATGAATTAATCAAACTTGAATATAGTAATTTCAATGTTCAAGTCTGTTAACACAAAGACTTTACGGAGAAGTTTCTACGTTGAATTGAATAATAGCTATTGTACATAGCTATAGTCTGTAACACAAAACAAAGGTTCATTTTTCTAAACAGCAGAAACTGAGACAAATGTCATATTTAAGAGTATTTCTCTTTCTGTTTTTGTTAAATTTGAGAATTAACGATGCGTCAGACAACATCACAGTTACAAACTTCCTCAAAGATCCAGAATCACTAGTCTCCAGCAATGGAACTTTCAAGCTGGCATTTTACAGTCCACCAAACACTACAAATCGGTATGTTGGTATCTACTATAATAAGCTTCCTATGTTGAAAGTAGTTTGGGTTGCCAATAGGAACAACCCATTGACAGACTCTTCGGGTTCGTTCCAGATTTCCAAATATGGCAATCTACAGGTACTAAATGGTGAAGAGCATATCCTTTGGTCATCAAATGTCACGGTCTCACAGGCGACAACTAACTTGTACCATGCTCAACTTCTCGATTCAGGAAACTTAGTGTTGCTCGGTTCAAATAATAACATTATATGGCAGAGTTTTGATCATCCTGTAAACACTATGTTGCCACAGATGAGCCTCGGCTATAGCAAAGACAGTGACAAATACTCTATGCTCAATGCATGGAAAAACTCTTCAGATCCTTCTCAAGGAAGATTTATCATTGGGCTTAGTCCTAGTGTTTTACCTGAGTTCTTTATTTGGGACAATGGTCAACCATACTATCGAAGCGGGCCATGGAATGGTAACACATTCCTTGGAATCGAAGTTAAAGTCCCTGTCTTCCAAAGTCAAGGGATTACCATTCAGACTGATGGTCGAGGCAAAAATACCTTAATGTTTCCTAATCCCCCATTCCCTTTGACAAACTATGAATTATCCTACCAAAGAACTGCTAGACAGCAGTACTGGGATGATACTAAAGACGATTGGAGTGACTTGTGGCAGGCTCCAGATAATATATGTGATAGTTATGGAAAGTGTGGAGAATTTGGAAGCTGCAATGTGTTAAGTACTCCAATTTGTAGGTGTATAAAAGGCTTTGAGCCAAAAATTAAGGAAGAATGGGACAAAGGAAACTGGAGCAGTGGGTGTAGCCGAACAAGGCAATTGCTCTGTGGAATAGAAGGTGCCAAGAAGGACGGATTTTTCAGCCTCCTCATGACAAAACCCCCGGCAGATACTAATTGGTCGCAAGGGTTGGATCAAGACACTTGCAGGAGCCAGTGTTTGTCGAACTGTTCATGCATAGCTTATGCATTCGATATTGGTGTGGGATGTATGACTTGGAGTGGAAGCTTGGTAGATATACAGGAGTTCTCAACTAGCGGTGTGAATTTATGCCTACGACTAGCACATTCAGAGCTAGGTAAATGTGTGATGAGTTTTCACTTTGGCACCTTGAGGTTTAAACTACTTAAACGCACCAAAGTGAAAACAGCCTTCTAAACCCTTAAGACACTAGAGTTTTTTTTGTATCAAAATTCAGCAGATATTATCCTTGTTTTCAGGTAATAACAGGCCACAAATAATCATCGGAGTAACAACAGTTTCGGGAGCTGCAACACTAATGGCCATTGTGTACTTCCTATGTGGGAGGAGGGCTAAACAAGGTGAAAACTCAATTTCAAATCCCTTGCATATTAGCTAATAGGATGAGGGAATATCTGAAAAATTTTGGACTGTTTTGTAACGCTAACTGCAACATGTGATTGTTGAAATGATCAACAGAAAAGAACATTAAGCAGTCAGATATCTTGAACGGGAAACAAAGCCTTGATAAATTCAATGAGCTACCGTTATTCAAGTTTGATGAACTTGCAGCTGCTACAAGCAACTTCCAAGAAAGTAGTAAGATTGGACAAGGAGGATTTGGGCCAGTATACAAGGTAGGGAATTATAGTCGTCTAAAAGAGCTTAGAACCAATTGATGCATTGTCTGACAGAAGATAATCAATCTGTTTGACTGAAGGGAACGCTGGAAGATGGACAGGAAGTAGCTATAAAAAGATTATCAGG
>JAUEKU010167647.1:0-11553 GCA_032274805.1 Gypsophila paniculata
CTTGTAAGAAGCTGTGCAACACTATAATGCCATATAATATATATGAATGAACAAGTTTGCTCACCAGCTGATTTAAAAGGGATGCAAGGGATCCAGTGATGTCAGCTCCAAACATAAGTGTAAGTTGAGGGTGTTGACGGTGTTGGAGCTCGGAGAAGGTCCAGCAGTATTCACTGTTCCTGAACTATTTGCAGGTCCAGAAGATGATATAGGCTGCTTTCTCTTCCTCCTATTCTGATGTTTTGATGCCTTTGTGCATGGAAGTTAGAGTTAGGAATCGCAAACACTTTCAAATTAACAAAAACATTTCGATAAGTGCTATGCAAACGACAATAGTGACTCCCTTTCAAACATTAGCAACATTATTGATTGAAGTCATTATTAGACCCTTGTAGAAACCAAAACCTTCATTCCTAATACCTATAGTAATATTGAGTTAAAGCTAATGTCGGTACTTTGCCATAATTTCTTCAAATAGATATTTGGTCAAATGGTGACAATAAATATCAAACAAAGGGAGTATTACGGAATCGAATATCAAAATGGTTGGACACAGTTATCACTTGCGTAACTAATTTATATAGAGCCAATCACACATACAATTACGTTATTGCAAGAACAAGCATGCGGGACCAAAGGGGAATGACTGCCTACTCACTACTACACGATTCAAACAAAAAATATAACTCAACCGGTTTTTGACCACTGACTGAACTAGCATTATGTGATGCTCTTAGTCTCATTTTGATTTAGATCCCCACGCAGAACTAAACAAAGGCGCTAGTGTTTTTGTAAAATACGAGTAGTTTCTTTTGAGGAAATGGGCATCTAGCTCATGACCGGTGGCCTAGCTTTGTAATCAATCAACGCTTACAAATAAACCATAAATCAGTAGAAGAAATGGTATCGAATCAAAATAGGTATAGGCAAACTAAATAGACCTGATCATTTCCTCGAAAGGAATTTGACATGTTTTCGTCCATTGAAATGTTGTTAGATCCACCAATTTTCCTACTCTACCTGTTCTTGAATCTCAAAGAGTTTTTAAACGCACAAGGAAGACTCCACTTGGTAGGAACGAAATCTTATCCAAGACAAACTTCATCAAATACGCTTAATAAGATCAATCAATTCTTTCATTGGTGGATTTCCCTTCATGACAAAACACACCACAACATTTCAACAAAATGTACTCATCTTCAACATCATCCTCCCCCAATTTCAAAGAACAAACAGATTTAGAGAGCTAACCGTCAGACATCTGCCATAACCTTCTCAGTTGCCCCAAGTTGCCACACTTTTTCAACAGACACCACCCGCCGCAACAACATAGCAATCCCCACTGTCACCTACGTAAGCATGAAGGGCGTTGAATGTATGAAGACATGATTTGTTAACGTGTTGAGGGGATGAAGAAGGGAAACACACAGATAGTTATAGTGACAAACGCAAAATGCTGCCAAATAACACAATCACTACAACAGAACAAGGCTTTGGCGACGCAAATATTTGGTTTTAGCAAGCTTAATAGCGACGCTTATTTCTTGCGTCCGTAAAGGCCCTAAAAAAGCGCTACTACAAATTGATGCGCTCTATCAGGTTATTAGCTGTGTTTTCAAAGCTCAGTAACAAGCTAGCGACACTTTTAAGCATATTAGAAATTGTGCTGGATTATCTTAAATCACCTACATCTCGGCTACCTATTGATCTTTCTACAATAAATTTCAGAAATTCAAGACCACCGTAAATCCAAAATATATTACGGAGTAGAAAGAAATTTTTTAGATGAAGAGCGTTTAATCAACATGATCATCGTCAACTCTATACAACTTTATCAGAAAATATTTCCAATCAACATATAGCTAGGCAAAATCGAATACATATCCCTGTTACACTGTGTGCTATATACTCATCAAAAGAACCTTGTAACTATAGTTAAACTTATTACATAGTGTGCTACTTCACCGAACTTTAAATCGACTCTTGCTGCATCATCGAGCTTTACATATGCTCTTTAGAAACAGAACACATCCACTTCTATTATTAGCATTGCTGAAATCCGAGTGAAGATAACGTGCAGACGTTTTGACAACATTGATCTTTGCTCAACACTTGTGCAAACTGCAAAGTTAATTTCTCAACCTATAAAGTGAGGCCAACTAAATTTGGTGAGACCATGAGACCCATCTCAACCCTTCATTCCCAATTAAATAGATGGCTTAGATTAAGCCACGTTATTTTACCAGACATAACAAAAGTCGTTGTTATTCACTTCCACACCCACCAAAGTTTCCTCCCCAAAACACAATTCCACCTATTTTTCTATTTTTTTCTCTCTATCCACCATGTCAATCACCAATTCACCGACCGTCAACAGAATCGTTAATTTTCTTCCTCGATCCATCCTCCTTCCAACCTAACTCTCCATCGCCGCAATAACCTCTACCACCACGGCAGCAACCATCACCACCTCCTTTTTCCCTCCGCAACCGTCCACCTAACCACCGAGTTCAATTACGATGTCGATGATGAAAACACGTTGTTTCTTAAATTCGTTGATATCAGCCCTAGTTTGTAGCTCAAAGTCGATCATGATCTTAGGTTTCTTTCCATTTCTTATTCATTCTTTAATTATTTAATTTGTATTGACTTTTAGGATTTGTTAATTTTGAATATAGTTTGGTGATTTACATTGTATATTTCTACCAACTTTTATTCAAAATTCTATTTATTATTTGGCACAAATAATTACTAAACAAATCTGATTTCTCTTCATTCTAAACTCATATTCAAAGTCATTTCAAATTATAATAAATTGGAACAAAGAATGAGGGAGAATTAACTCTCCTCATTCACTTGATTCGGCCGAATGGCCTTTGCTACCTACCACCATATTTCCTATAAATATCTCACTATTTCTCACTCATTTTTCATATCTCATTTTCTGACTTCTCTTTCTAAAACTCTCTCTAAGAAACTCTCTAAAAATATTTCACAAATTGGGAGAAAAAGGGCTGCAAATACCGAGTGACATACAAGGTTTATCAAGACGGGTTTTCATTTCTAAAAGGGTTTTCAAAGGATTTTTCTTGAAGGATCTTTATATAAATTATTCATACTTCAAAGTATGTTTTATAAACTTCTTATTACTGTTTTAGTGATTACCGGGAAAATGTGAAGCGGGTGTAAAAAGTTAACCTCACATTATGACATTATTGTGAAATTGTGAAGCGGGTATCACTATTCTAGTCATAAACTTGCTATAACAGAGAAACAGCACAGAAACCACACACACACAAACGCTATGCAATGACGTTTATTTGGCGTGGTCTTAAAAAGGATTATTCACTCTATACTATGTTCAACTAAGTAGGCAATGTTCTCACCTTTGTTTTCGTTTCAGTCTGTGAAAAGTCGGTTTCAGTAAGCTGCTCGTCAAACCTTGATTTGCAGCTGCAGTGTGCACAGATAGGCGGCTCTCTGTCATCCTACCTGCATTCGTTGAGCTGTAACTCTGTACAGTCGGTGATGTTACCTTGCTTATCCTCTGTTGAGGGTGTCCCAGCCTCTCTAATATTTTTGAAGTTCTCGTGTCGAGTGGCCTTTGAGTTACAGTTGGAGAAGTTCTTGAATCCTCCATATGAGGCTCAGAAGGCACAGAATCCATTGTCGTCCGGCCGCTGACAATAAGCTTCTCCCATTCTTCAGAAAGACATTTATCAGGACTAGTAGGCTTAGAGGGCATTGAATTCGTCTTTGGCGTACTCCCACCAACCAGTTGGTCCCACTGCTGGGTAAGATCAACATTTTCCGAGTCATTTTCACGAGCCTGAGTTACTCGAGAAACTTCCCCTTGTGGAGTTGGAACATTAGTCGCCAAACTCGACTGTACTGATGGGATGTCATGGCACGCTGTAGCTGAGGTTGTAATATCCGAGCTTACTGGCCTGAAAATTGGCGGAAACTTAAAATATCAGACGATCATGAAACTGTAAATATATGTGCGTAGCTGAAAGCCTGATCTACTCGTCGGAGAATCAGACAAGAAGACATCAGTACAAATGTAACCACAATAAGCATCAAAAGGTTCTGCCTGTCATTTGCTATTATTAGTAACTGAGTTTTTACGACAGAACAGGCTAAGAACTGAACGAGAGTAGGAGCCGTTAGAAGCAGTTAAAGAACATCTATCAGACAGAGAAAAAGACTACACAAGGAAAACTCATTCGGATGAAACATGCATATTAGTAGGGAAGGGGGAGGAGGATTAAGGGAAGCAGAAGGCAGAGAGCGGGAGAGGAAAAGAAAAGGAGCAATAGCATTTTCCCTCCACATCATGGCAATGTTTGAAGAATTTTGATTTGGCTGGTAGTGAGGACAATAGTTCCCTCCGGCCTAAACAACTGACCAAACAACGGAATTTCTATCTCCCTTTCCCTACTCTCCATTTCCATGCAAACAAGATTGTAGCTTCAGCCAATACATAATGTTGGCCTCAAACATTCAGTAATTGTGGCTGAAAAGGGCATCAATTCCATTGCACTTGACTCAGCGAATCAAGCTAATAAGCTTTACAGGATTCCCCTGAAACCCACAACTGTTTTTTGCTATAAAGAGGCTATGCAAATGTCCCTTCCCCAAAGGAAATATATAGCGTCTGACATTCAGAGAAGACGTGAGGGTTCCTCTCCAACCAGATGGCCTAGAGACTAACCGTAAACGCGCTTGATCCTTCGTAACCCAAATTGGTTTGATTGCAGGTTTTTCATGAATGTCGAAGGACAAACCAATCAACATCTCTATTTGGGGTTTGCAAAGGATCTCATATCAGCCGATCTATAATTGCTGGTTGATAATTAGCCTGAATTTGTTCTGTACGTTCTTAACATCCAATACTTACCAAAAAAGGCATAGTCATAGTTCCATGAAGTCTTGTAAGAGAATAGCAAAAGAAATCTATTCCAGACCAAAAAGAAGACCTTTTGCATACAGAGTGTGAACTTTGGCTTAGCTTAAGGCGAAGTGCAGAGATGGGCACTAAATTTTTGATAGCAAAGTTTGACAAGGGTAAGATTCAAACTATCTTAGGAGCAACGTGGGAATTCTGCTGCAACTAGGGTAAGGTAGGATTCAGACCTTAACCCTGAGAAACCCGAGGGTCCTTTGAGGAACTGCAGACACAGATATCCAAATAACTATGTCATGCAGAGTTAGCATGCCATGTTATCACGAACATGAGCCTAAAGGCAGATCATGATCTAATAAATTGATACACGGAAATCGGATGCAATCATAATAATAACAATACCGAAACTGTGAGCTCTCACGAACAAGTTCATTGATCTTTTGATGAAAGCCTCCAATGTGCTGCACTGGATTGTAGTCTCTTAGTTCAACCTGAAAACAAGGTACCAATACACGCCATCAGATAATTGCTTCATCATACTTGCAATACATTCACACCGCCAACAAGGCTAAGCTGGGAGTCGCCAAGAGTTTTCAAGATAATAAAAGATAGAGAAGTCAATATTGGCTAGTTCTCCACCGTTGGAAACCTTCTGAAATTCAACTTGCATATATTCTTAATTCTACAAACCCTGGGGTTTATAAATTTAGAAGAACAAAAAGAAACTAACCAGTTGTTATGTGAATATACCCATCTGTATATTATGTACACTTACTAAGCACAAAGGCCCAGCGACAATTTCTACGGAGTCATTCAGGGTGCTCTGTTATTCAGGGTCCTCTACATATATAATTACAACAGCGGTTTCTTCCTTGAAAAGTAGAATAAAATAAAGATACAATCATGTAGTAAGAACCCGTTCGATGGCAGTAGAAACAGTCAACATGTAAATACCATTAAGGAATCCGGGAAAAAACATATCACCAGCAAGCAACACACCTCTTGAAGACATTGTTGGACGTAGTTATCAATCTCCTCGGTGACAGATGAATAACTTTCATTTAGATCGGGAAAGGGCAATAATTCTTCTGCTCCTGCAAGCCGCTGCAATTTAACTAAAGTCACAGCGAAAAAGAAAAAGAGATGAACAATGAAGCAGAAAGTGCAATAAAGAAAAAGACAGATCTAACAAAAGAACCAACTGCGATTTTCTACCCTAAGCAGCATCAGCCCATTGTCAGATGGTTGAAGAATATAGTAGTAATGAAATGTAGTTTCTCTCATCGCCTCTATGTTGCAAGATGTCCAGCATACCAACCCTTGGTTCAGTGAGTAGAGTGCACGACAAAGCCCCTGGAAAACTGCTAACCACAGCCACATTTAGTGAAATAACAGCATCTCTTGTTAAATAAAAAAAAAATCTTCAGCAAGATATTCACTAGCAACAGATGAGAATATGGGAGGCAGCAATATGCTTTTTTCTTTATAAACAACAGCAACAAATCCCATGGAGATGTATGACAACATCTGTTGTGACAGCTGAAGTTAGAATGTTGTAAGGAAACGCACGACTGTTATTCAGCTGCCACATGTCACTTTCATCTGTTGTGTCCGTCTCCATACTATCAGAAGGAAGGACTATGTATGGTTTACCAACCGCCACGCCTGTGAAACATGTCCACAGTGAAGCACGTATTAGTTGGATAGTTCATGAAAGCAGAACTGTACAACTGCAGATGAGAGGATCAGCAGAGGGACTTCAAGTACCAAAACCAAATCTTAGTTCTGCACTTCTGCAAGGCTGGGTATTATTAATACCATTCACAGGACATGGTTCCATGCAACTTTATCAATGCAGTCTACGTGTGTATGTCAGAACTCAGAACACAAAGTAGTAAGAAGCACTGAGCTAATTACAATTATTACATTTGGCTTGTGATGGTAATTTTTTTGGGGAGGAAGCAAAACAATGTTAGCTCTTTATTCCTTCATAAGCAATAGTGTCATAAATACAACAGTTATGTCAGGAGCATGACGAACAAAACCGTTTCCATCATTACAAGACTTCAAATTTTCCTTTAACCAATGAAAAATATATAAAGCTTAACATCTTTGGCATATTAAGAAGGGTCCATTTATTTGTGGCATCGTAGAGTAATCTAAAATTCTAAACTCAGCTCCTAGTATAAATGAAGAATCTAGGAGTGCATATACATCATACAGAAACAGTCATGATTCATAAATAGTGGTTTAGTGTCAGGAGCAGGGCAAAAAACCAAAATGAAAACTATTGCAGATCAGATATCCGAGGAAAAATACAGAAGTTCTTTCTCTCAAGATTTACGCTCTTTCACCATAGCCACACAATTCAACAAAGCTGATATTCAGACGTCGATTGTCAACAAGCAATCCCTACAGCCTGAACATTGCAATCCAATATAGTAAGAGGCAACAGTTGTTTTTACCTTCCTATAAAGTATAGGATTTTGCAACGGTACCCCAGCAACATGAACAAATAAGAACAAAAAAACCGTGAACGCAACTACACAGGACTAAGAAAATTCAAGGTTATTGGAGTCACAGGGAGATCTAAGAAGGGTCGGGCACAAACCGAAGACAAGCAAACATTAGCTTTCAGATAACAAGATTTAGTGGACTTACATTCACTCAGAGAAGCCAAATTAGTTCTCTCAGTCACATTCAAGTAAACAGAAGAAGACAGTGGACACTGGCTTATCCAGCTCCTCCAAGATTCATTGGTCAGTAACGTATGCTCATCAACCTTCATGGACTCCTGATCAAGGTTTCCATCAATACACGAGGAATCGTCCCTTAACATTTGGCAATCTCTGCCAGCTCTAGAGCACCTACAAGACTATATTTTGAAATCATCGAAAAAATCTAGACGTGATTAATATAAATATGAACATAAGTGCATAGCTATGATGAAACATGATTGGAATGTGGGTCAAAGCCAATTAAAGAAGTGAATAACAAACAAGAAAAGATAAGTTGACGGTTTATGAGTCGGTTTGTTTTGACAAGGCACAATCATCCAAAAGGCACAACAATGCTTCAATTAGGCTACTGCTGAATGAAAAAGCAAGTTCAATGCAATATATAAGGATCATAAAATATTACAAAGAGTAATTGTATTCATATGAACTGCAGTCTGCAGGCATTATAATGACCTAAAGACAAACTCATAAACTAAGAAAGAAATTTCAGTTGACGATGATGCAAACAATAGATGAAATATCATTTTGACTCTGATAAGAAAGGGAAGTCCCCTCTTTACACATACATACTTTACTCGGATATAAGTATATAACCAGCTATCATTAGGCATGTGAAACTCATCCTTCATTTATTGGCTTCTACATAAACTAGTTTTAAGTAACTCGTTGAATAATAGAGGTACTTGGACAGTGTGATAGACTAGAGACTCAGCAATAAAAAAATAACTTGATGCCCTATGAATTAGCTTGATAATTTGACGTTCAGATGTCCGATGTTGGATCATCGGTACATAACATAGACTAATTGTACCAAAGCTGAGGCATACCTTAAATGGGCTGAAACCATCTGTTATGTAGTTAGTGGCATTGCACAACTTGCAAAATATATCATTGATAGAACCGGCAATGCTCCTCTTAAAGACCAAATGAGCTTGCCACTGCATGATATCATCTGTTTTCAACTCTCCGACCCATCTTTTCACCAGGCCATTACAAATGTGTTCATCTGCACTCAAGCAACATCACATGGATCAAGGACAAATCAAACAAACATTTTCAACACATTGTCCAGTACTCTATGAGTCTATGGACAACGTCAGCTTCACCAAAATTAAAAGTTAGACCAGAGATTTACTCATAGAAAGAAATAGAATAGTTCTTGGTTCTGATACTTCGCATAAGAGCAATACTTCCACTCTTAATGTCCATCATTGTTACGACTATTTTCTTAGCAGGTTCTAAGATACCGAATTCAGAAGACAATCTCCATGTCTCATTTCCTAATCAGCCAAGGTTAGCTTTGTCACACATATTACTTAGCAAGAGAGAAATACGGCCATAATGCCTGATTGCCCATCATTGTTGCCGTTTTTTATTAGCAGAGAGTGATGGATTTAAATGCTGAATTCATATGACAATCACCATGAGCCCCTTGCAAAAACTATCAACTAAAATCCGATTGATCCTACTCCACAGTCCACACAGTCTCTGCACTTATATAAGATTCTGTATATCTTGGGAGAAAAATATATTAGGTGAACCAAGGATACTCATGTTGGAGCTGCTTTCATTTTGATTTAAAGCAAACTCAAAATAATGAAAGGGTGAATATTAAGTGAAGACAAATGACGATAAAACAAACCAGGAAGATATGCACTAAAAGAGCAGTTTTCAAGATCACATATTTGTCCTCTGAACTTGTTCACACTGTCAGAAATATCGCTGAGTTGATTTGAACTCTGCTCAAGGAACACGAATTCCACAGATACACATCGATCAGCGGCATCCTGACAAGAATATTTAGTGATCGATCAGATCAACGAGATGGGCTACCTGTGAATCTGCGACTAGGCCAACAATAAAAATTTAACAGAAAACGCGGGATTAGTAAGTACCAGGAGATACTTTCTGAAGATCGAGTCCATATTTGCGACTAGACATGAGCTAATTAGAACGATTTTCCTATCGACATCTTTGCCGCCAATACAGTGAAGCAGCTCATGACTCAAGAGGCATGAAATATCCAAATCTGAGAAATAGCATCGGTAGAAAACTAAGTAAATAACCAATGAATCTTTGACGACATTTATTGGTGACGGTGGATAAGGGGAGAAGGAAAGAGGAAGGACCACAAAACAGATGGGAATCCTCGAGTGAGGAGGGCAAATAGGAGTCAGAAGGCAAGCGATTGACAGCATAATGAAAATCACGCAGGCTGAAGGCCTTTCTTCTGGGAGAGTATGCAATCTTAAGCTGTCCATGATTGCACAAACGGCCATATATCAGACAATGAGGCCTCATGAGTTCTTTCGTTAATTTTAGTAATAATAAGAACTTAATGGAATATGCTAAAACTAGTTGAAACGAAACTTAACATGGAAAATTCAAGCTTAAGTTAGAGATAACAAAGCAACAAGAGTGTTTAGAGCATCACGGCAGCATCATCCTTAAGAACACAGATATCAAAAGCTTCAGATTATATGGCAGAACGTCCTTTCAGTTTTCAAACATGTCGAGCACATGTCAAGCCAGAGTTCAGAATAGAACGTCTTGGTAAAAGATAGTAACGCACATACCGAAAAGTTCAGACGATGTTTACAATTAGCTCCTCGTATCTTATATGTTCACCATTCACCATAGGAACTTAAAAGAGTTAAAAGATCAGATGAATAAGTCGACTTATTTATGCCAAACAACACACATCTTAAGCAATTTCGGTTATTCTGATTACTGCACTTCTAAGTAAAGGCTTTACAAAACAAAATCACACAACAGCTAGAGATTAAATGTCGATCAATCACGGAAACAACGCAAAATCAACACGTTAAAGAACATTAACCAAGCGAAAACAATACTCCACAAAACAAATGCATCTAATACCAGTGCGCGCTTCATCAAGATTTCAAAATATTCATATAAAATCGAACACAAAAAAATAGAATCACACATCAAACTCGGAAAACACGTCGATTAAGCAATCAAGAACAATAACAGATTAAGAAAACTCCGGAAACGTATTCAATCAAGCAACACGAAAACTACGCTGCTATAAGCAACACGTAACTGCATCATCAATCATTTCACAATCTAGGTTTATCAATAATTAATCACACTAATTATTTACTAAAAAAAAACACTAAGTCAAACAAATTGAGATACAAAAATTGAATTATACATCAAGAATCACCTCATCTGACGACGAATTTGAAGAACGTATAAAGTAGCATAAACCGATCAAATCATCAACTGAATTCAACGTAGGCGACGATAACGTATATAAATTCGCAACCTCCAGCAAACACTAACAAAAAAAATGAAAAATAAATCGAATTACGTCGAATTAAAAGTAGCATAAAAAACCGAACAAATCATCAACTGAAATCGACGTAGGCGAAGAAAACGCGTATAAATTCGCAACCTCCAGCAAACACTAAAAAAAAGATCATAAATAAACCGAAGTACGACGAAATAATGTCGAATAAAATGACGAGAAACGCGTAAATTAATCGAACAAAAACAAGTAATTAAAGACTAAACACTAATAAAATCGAATTACATCGAAATAATGTCGAATTAAATAATAATAAACGAGTAAATTAATGGAACAAAAAACGAGTAATTAAAGAGTAAACGCGTATAAATTCGCAACCTCCAGTAACCAATAACAAAAAAAAGATCATAAATAAACCGAATTACGCAAAAATAATGTCGAATTAAAGGAAGAAAAACACGTAAATTAATCGACGAAAAACGAGTAATTAAAGAATGAAAATAAAGAGAGAAGAGAGGAGAAGAATACTTGTTTGAGATGAGATAATAAAGGAGGAGAGAGAGTAGGGAGATGTAAAGCGAAAATTAACACCACCATTGTTGTTAATGAATGTTGAAGGTGTGAAGAATTAGGGTTTG
>JAUEKU010167658.1:0-11552 GCA_032274805.1 Gypsophila paniculata
CGGAGTATAATTAAGGTACGTGTGTGTACTAATTAAGAATCTAAACACTGCCCAAAGAGGAGCCTAGCTGTATTATGCTTGATCCTTGTACTTCTCCAATACCTTAATTTTCTTCCCTCAATGCTTTGTCATTAAATGTAATCACACCAAAAATTACTTTTATACTTTGTGTGTTAATATCATAAAAGTTATTCTATGCTACAATGTGCAACAGTTTTGTAAAATTACCTCATTGTCAATTATTGTAATTTTTCTCCACACTATCTCCAAAAATTTCTCCGTTTTAACGAGATTTTTCTTATGAAATTAGGATTTTCAAATAAAAAACGCTTATTTTTTATTTTTCTAAACAAAACTTCTCTAAAACTACCTGAATTTTATTGTTGTACACTCACATATCTTCAACTCTATATTTTCACTAATTTGTATTATCTTATCTTATATTATCAGACTATTCGGGTCTAACTATTCTAAAATTACTCCTCTAAATATTACTCAAACCCGAAACTTTTGTTTAAACTAGATCAACCGTTTACCAACTAATCGAGTCGAGTTAATAGATTAAAAGGGTAGTAAAAAAGAGAATAGATAAAGAGACAAGTCATGTGAGGAGGAGTAAAAGAGGGCAGATAAAAAGAACCCCACAAGCACGTGGGATTATACCGTAAAAAAAATATAAAAAAGAATGGCAATTTGTGAATGTATTTATTTTATTTGATGACTCATTCACTTATTCACCACTCTTTTTGAGTCCTTTGGTTTTTATAATTAGACATTTTTTGTGGACCTTCCTCCTGCCTACGCCGACACTTTCTTGTCTCTCTTTTTTATATTCTCAGTCCGATTCATTTATTTATTTACGTTTTAACTGAAATAAATAATCTATTTTTTCTAGAGATAATTCTCGGGGTATTCCCTGAGATTTACAACTTTGAACGTGATACCCTTCTTTTTCGATAAAAAACTTTGACTGACCGAAATTTACAGCTATGAGTTAAGAATATTACGATTCTTTTTTTTTTTTTTCAAATCGAAGTAAGATATTCGTTTTGAAAAGAAGAATTGTCGTATTCGAAAATTTTTAAAATCGTTGCTACAAGCTAGAGGCACTAAAAGTTTTTTAGCTCAAAATGAGGACTATTATGAGTAAAGTGATAAATCTTATTAGGGGTATAATCTCATGAATAAACGTAACAAAAATGGATTGATATTTTTGTATGTGAACTCTTATGACTTTTTTTATAGGTTAAAATTTTTAAATGAAGTGTGGAATATCCGCATATATGTTTATGATGCTTTTGAATTTTGACAGTGTTACTTGACCAAATAAAGTCCACATGACATAGGTATTACCTTAGGGATATAGGTGATTAAACGTGGGTTTGGGTCGAATCTATGTTGGGTCTAATATGAACTTTGAGGCCCACGGATAAGCGGGTAATTTAGTGGGGCCTGTATAGTTTTGTATATGCCCTGTGCAGCCTCGCTTCATTCACAAATCGAGTGGTCAAATTGATTGTATTTATGAGAACCTAGGACATGAATACTACTAATACCACGAGTCGAATTCCTTTTGAAATCTGTGTAGACAGCCATAGTTTTGCGTTCATGAACTGTCTTACAAAATATCTAATAGAATGCCGCGGCCTTACAAGGGATTTCCCGAACCTAAAATGAGCTTTTAATTTATGATTACATGAAATGTGTATGGTTTTAACATGTAAAAATGGATAATTAATGCAGTAAACTCGGACGAATGTCTGATGACGAGAATGCAAGAGATGTCGCTTGATTACCATTTCACTGTGGAGCAAGAAGTTGGCTCTGCAACTCATGCCTTCTTTGGCTTCAATGGTAAGTCTTTTACTACAGAATGCCTCGTCACATATTTTGATAAATGAGTGAGCTCGCGAAAACAGCATCAAAATTAAAGATTGATGTTGTTTCTGCCGAAATGTACTTATGCTTTACAGTAGATGTCTACTTAATATGTTCATTTTCGGTTCATGTCATTGATATCTCGATTTCTGCTATGTGTGAATGTAGGAACTGCTGGTGTGTGGAGGATTGGTGCCATTAACGAGGCAGGAGGATGGAATGACAGAACTACAGTCGAGGACATGGATCTTGCTGTTCGTGCTAGTCTTCGTGGCTGGAAATTTCTTTATCTCGGTGATCTTCAGGTACATATTACGAAATCATTCCTAAGAATCGTAACAATCTGTCTGACTACAGCGACTTACTCTTAATGGGGCAGCAAGCCCTAATTTTAGACAAATCATTAACGAAGATTGTTTTCTGAATTGGCGTCAGGTAAAAAGTGAATTACCGAGTACATTCAAGGCTTTCCGCTTCCAACAGCATCGTTGGTCTTGTGGCCCTGCTAACCTGTTCAGGAAAATGTCGATGGAGATCATCAGAAATAAGGTCAGTTATTTACTCCCTCCATCCAAAGTTTCTTGTCAAGTTCGAATATAAACTTCACCAAAAAAAAAACATCTGTATGTACAATTCGAAGAACATCTACTTAAATTCTGTTGCGTTTTCTCTGTGCAGAAAGTCAAGTTCTGGAAGAAAGTTTACGTGATTTACAGTTTCTTCCTAGTCCGAAAGATTACTGCCCATATGGTGACGTTTTTGTTTTATTGTATGGTGCTTCCATTGACGGTCTATGTTCCTGAAGTCCAAGTCCCACTTTGGGGGGCTGTTTATATCCCGTCCATCATCACCATCTTAAACTCTGTCGGAACTCCAAGGTACATACAAATCACTCCGTTTCTATTCACTAGTGTTCTTTACCCCTTTTCTGTTTTTGATTTCTTAAACTTATCGTTCGTCTGCAAATGTATCTCAGGTCAATTCACTTACTCTTTTACTGGGTGCTATTCGAGAATGTGATGTCTCTTCACAGAACTAAGGCGACTCTTATCGGTCTCTTTGAAGCCGGAAGGGTAAACGAGTGGGTTGTCACTGAAAAACTCGGAGACTCCCAGAAAACCAAAGGCGCCAAAGAAAAGACTACCAGTAACTTGAAAGCTGCAATGATCAAGGCACGAGCCAAGATTTTCGACAGGTAATTCCTTTTTCCTATCATCTGTTTAATTTTCGGTCTGATCATTTGTTTCCGACATAACCACATACTAAACACATTTCATACAAAATCCGCAGAATGAACTTCTTGGAGCTGGCAGTCGGGGTGTTCCTATTCACGAGTGGAGTCTACGATTTCATGTACGGGAAATGGAGCTTCTATGTTTACTTCTTCCTACAAAGCATCACCTTCTTCATCGTCGGGTTTGGATACGTTGGCACCATCATATAATCCAACCCGTACCTTGCCCTTCAGGCCTCGGATATTGATATGTGCATAGTCGGGGTCTATAGGACGACAATCCATTGGACCTAGCCGGAGACATACCAAAACCAAACTCATCAGAATCAAAAACTCATACTCAAAGACGTAGTAGAGACGAAATCGATAGTATGTATGTGTCAGGCTGCATAAATTGTTTGGACATTACCTTATAATTGAGAGATGAAAAGTAATTTTATTAATTGTTTGTTTAGTTTTATTTGCTTGGATTTTTTTTGTTGTGTAGTTAAGGAGTTTTTAATTATTATAATTATAAACAATAATTGTGCCATAGTATAGTAATAGTAAAATAGTTTTGTTTTAGATGTCAAAATGTACTCAGATGTTGCATAATTCCCTGAATTTTTAATGCTCTGATCAAATGATCAGTCATCTGTGTGTTTTACTCTGCAAATTGTGGACACACTTTTGTGTAGATTATGCTGATGAATTGGGAGATGATACTATTATTCATTGATAAAAGTCCTTGTTTTTTTTATGTACTTTCTTGCTAGAGTATTACTAAATTTTTGGTTATGAGTTACGAGGGAATGAAGCAAAATGACTAGCTCAAATCAGTTATTGTAAATGCAACGTTTTTGGGGGAAATTATCTTCCATGAACCAGGGTAGTGAATTCGTGATGGATTTGAACCGAGTGGAATTTGTTGAACCAAAAGATGAAACTCTTGAGAGTTGAGAAATTCAATGATCAGACCAACTTCATAAGAAAAAAACGAGGATACAAGTATACAACTGCGCACAAGTACAAATAAAATACGACAAAGAGAAAAATAGGGAATTTATTTAACATCGAATGCTTCCTTTAACCAGCACGTACATAACAGCCTCAATTGTAGAAAAATACGAAATAGATCTCATTAATACTTGATCTTACACCGTTTGCATATAATTTGGCATAAAATACATACACTTCATAATGCATAAGACGTAGTAAGTGCTTGTTCGGTGGCTATAGAATATATTTAGTTTGTGTGAAAATGTTGATAATATAAGAATCAAAATTTCACTTGACTTGAGAATTCATGGCAATTATTGGTAGCTACAGCATGAAATGAGTATTGTAGTAATGGTTGATCAAATCACCATATCATATGAAAATGAAATCCTAAATTCTTTAAAATGAGTATTGAGTATTCATAAGGATTTTCAATGCCTATGCATTTTATGATTAAAAACACCATTGCCTATTGATTACGCAAAATTATCTATTTATATTGTTCATTGTGAGATAAAACCATAATCATGCATTTATATAGGACTTTAACAACCCTCACAAAATGACACAAATCTCCAATAAAAAGATCGTACAATTAGTTATAGTATAATACAACTGATTTTAATTTTTTGAGCAATACGATAAATTTTATGAACATCATGATAAAATTTTTTGAGTTATATTTACAAGTTTTTTAAAAACTCTCAGAAATATTGTTAAAATGCTAAACAAGTCATTGATCGTTGTTGTAAAACCGATTATATAATCATATTTCCCACGAACTCTCGTATAATTCAAACAACTTTTGTCAAAAGTAAAATTAAAATGATACTCTCTCCTAGGGGTGATAATGAGATGAGACAGCTCGCGAGCAACTCGAACTCGGCTCGGTCAAAGCTCGGCTCGTGCGAGTTCGGCTTGAGCTCAGGCTCGACTCGAGAGCTTAACGAGTCAAGCCGAGCTATTGCTGGCTCGGCTCGAAAAGCTCGCGAGCGGCTCGAACTTGCGTGATTATATAACATACTACTCATATTTTATAAAAATATTTTATCATAATTATATTTTTGTATCACATATATACAAATATCTCACTGATCGGTCAAATATTTCAATATATAAACTTCAAATCTTGTTATTAAAAATATCAAAAGAGAAAAAGCAAAAAAATATACAATCATATATAGGCTCAAATTGAGCTCGAATTTGGCTCGAGCTCGCGTTAAAGCTTGATTATGAGCACGATTTTTTCAAAATCGGGAAAGCTCGAGATCGGATCGAGCTCGAGTTTTACCTTTCGAGCAGAAGCCGAGCAACGCCAAACTCGTGCTCAGCTCGGCTCGTTATCACCCCTATTTGTGCCTTGTTGAATTGACCCTATAATCTTATGACTAGATCTGCCATTCTACCCAACTGCGTGGTCCGACTCGGCGACTCGGTTAGGCTCGACCCGTCAATCGGGCTTCAATTTGAGAGACAGTTCGGCCCAATTCGCTTCAAATAAGGGTCGAGTCAGGGCAAAGATTTCGAAGATCCGGTCCGTTGGACCCTTATTTTTTATTTTAGTTTTTTAATATACTTCGTATTTTATAACTAATAGACCGAGCTCCGGCCGAGATTACACCTAACAAATTTAACCCAACTCGATAAGGCTGACCTGAGACCTGAATCTGACCCGAAAAATTCAACCCAAACATGACCCGAAACTGCAGTTGACCCAGACCCGGCCAAAATTCGTTGACTCAAAATTGACGCGAAACCCGAACTTACACAACCCAATCAGAAATTGAGACAAAAATAATGCTTTGTAAATTTAAATAACTAAATTTGAAATCAATTGTAGATTATAAACTTAAAAATCTAACAATATCTTCGGAAAACAATCTATAGTGACAAAAAGTTATCCGTGTTGAACAAATCCGTAAGATCTGCTTTGATAGTAACCCAATTCGAAAATAATCTGACTCGACCAAAATTGTCCCAAACCTGAAATGACCCGATAAACAATAGACCCGAGATAGATCTGAAACCTGGACTGATTTGATCCGACCTGACCCTACCTGATTCGAAACATCAATCACACCCGAAATGACCCGATCCAAATTGACCAAACCCAGACCTGACCCGATTGACCCGTTTGTCACTTTGTCAAGTCTAGCTGATATTATTAAACACGGCCCGACCTGACCCTCTACCCCAAAGGGCTGGTCCCCGGTCTAACAAAATAATCCCAGCCCGACTCATAGCCACCTCTAGCTACTATTGACTAGAAGGTTTTATTTATAGGAAATTAGTTAGTTGTCATTCATTTTTTATTGAAATACGCATAATATATTTTTTATGTAAAGAATTTCAAGTTCATAATAATATTACACAGCAACGTTTTTCAAACTACCAAATAAAATATGCGATATGCATACATTTTAGGCAAATTTAATTAAAATGACAAAACATTTACAGAATCTTTTAAAAATAACACAACCTTTCAATTTTAACAAAAATAACATAACCTTTCTACCTATTTATTTCACAAAAATGACCCATGATTAATTTGTGCCATTTTCATGCAAAGATTAATTTATTATGGCATTAAGAATTAATTTTATAAATATTATAAAAAAATAAGTTTAATATTAATAATAAAAATATCCTCTATTTCTCTTACTCTACTACTCACCTCACACCTCCATCTCCATTTTATAAACCAAAAACTCAATTTTTATAAAATTCAAACTTTTAAATCTCAAATCCTTGAAATTCAATTTCGCAAATTTTTTTTTTTTATGGCGGATACCAAATTAAGAGGGAATTATTTTATATGGCCGTCTTTTAGCTAAACACAATCATCATTTGATATTACTACTTTTAGTATTTTTTATTTTGATTAATATATTTTGTTCTAATATTATTTGAAAACTTTTTTAAAAAAAATGGAAATTTTGATATTTTTTGAAAACCAAAACCAAAAAAATCTGAAAAAAGTCGTTTAACTTTTAAAATTTTTTTGTTAGAAAAATCGACATCCAATAAAATACTATATATTACGAGGATAAGTTAAAAAAATTGATTAGATATGATTATCAAAATTAATTAAAAGAAATTAAAATTAGGGTTGATAAAAAAAATGTTTAGCCAAATGTGCATTTAGTGAAATATTTTTATTTTTAATAGTAAATTTTTATTTTTGACAATATTTATAAAATTAATGTCAACCATAATAAATTAATCTTTACATGAAAAATGACTCATGGGTCATTTTTGTGAAATAGATAAAAAGGCCAGGTTATTTTTGTTAAAGTCGAAAGGTCGGGTTATTTGTAGAAGATTATGGAAACATTGAGTTATTTTCATTAAATTTGCCTACATTACTTTATATTTAAAAGGACTTTATTTGTAAAACTCGAGCCTCATAATCGTATGACTATAGAAGGTTTGGTTTAGAGGAAATTAATTTTTCTTTCTAATGAAAGGGAAATTAAGAGTTGGGCCCCCTTTTTGGTGTCGAATTGAGGCCCATAACAGTAATGATGATTCGACATAACAGTAATGATTAGTTAATTGTTTACCTAATTTTAATTGAATTTCATTTTTTCAGAGTGAGGTGTGCTCAACTACCCATCCTTTACTTTTTTTTAACATTAACATTGGCTAAACCATAACCAACCCTATCTAGATACTTTCATGAAACATTATTAATGTACATATTCCCGTCATACCATATTGTTTATCCCATTTACTTTTAATACAATAATTGATAAAAAATGTTAATTCGATTTTTTTTTTATATAGTCATTATTGTACGAAGTATAGGTTATACTTTATCCCTTATTCCCTTTCATTATGATCTTCCATATATTGATAACCGTTTTTTAAACTCTCATAAAAAGGTCGACCTGATCAATCGTACATATATGCACAGGAGCAAAACACTGATCAGTTAAACACTAAAAATTAATTTCCCATATGAAACTAATGATATTACGATTCACGTGAACTTTTACTTCTCATTTCAATTTTGGATAATAAACTTGTTAACAAAATGGGCCTGGTTGGAATTGTATTCTGAAATTTGGCGAACACTTTCACCCCTATTCGTTTTCAATGTCAACAGCTCTAGCCTAAGCCTACTCAATCCTATTCAATGAGGTTAGTCCAAGCTTGAATACTCTCTCCGTCTCATTGAAATGTTAACATTTACTTTTTGCACAAAAAATAAGATAAGTGATCAAAAGTCCATTTGGCCCTTGCTTTACCATGCAATTCAATTGTTGAAAGTAAGAGAGAGAGTATATAGTGGGGTCAAATGAGATTTAAAGTAGGTGAAAATAGAGGGTATAATAGTATTTTACTCAAATAAAGTTACTAAATATAAAAATGTTAACAATTGACTTGTACACACATAAATGGAAAGTGTTAACAAATGACCGGGACAAAGGAAGTATATAATAATTTTAAGTACATTCATTTTAAGTACAATACGTCGGTACTTATTTTCGATGCCCATAATCTCATGTAAGACGGTTTTACTATAAAATTGTGAGATTTCTCACATGACAAGTAATTATTTTCTTTGTTTTTATTGAATATATTGGATAAATGATTGGTCATGTGATGTGAGACAATTTCACAAGAGACCCATTGTTTTTAATAGATGAAATGTTTTTATAATCCATTTTTAGTAAATTCGTTTTTAATGAGACGTAAAAAATTTAATAATAATTGTCAGATAAGATTGTCTTATGGATAAGATGGACTCATTTGTCAATAGTCCAAGTATTTTATTCAAACCAAAAGTTTTAGTAAATTTGTTTTTCAGTTAGAAGTAAAAAAATTAATACTAATTGTTACTGTAGAAAGACAAACTCATTTGTAAATAGTCCAAATATATTTTTTTTTCAAACCAGTTAAAAAAACAATATTTTATAATGAAGTTCTATTTTGGTCCGCCTTATAACATAGAACGATCTGAGAGTTGCTGAAAATTTTTCATCCAATTATTTAAATTTAGAACGCCAGATATGGCTGTTTAAGATTGGGCCCGAACTGTAAAGATGGGCCGTATCAAACGGCTTGGTGTAGTCCAATGAGCTCATGAAGTCATAGGCCCAATGACTATCAATTGTAAAACCCAATAGTCAAGTGTGGGCCGAAAACTAATACATGAAACAATTTGGGCCAACTTTCTTTGTTTTGCTGGTTTCGATGGCAAGATTGATTACTCCAGTACATACACGCAGTACAAATTGACAAAAATCAAGCACTAGAAAAATAGTAACGTGAGACGGTCTCACAACTAAGTAGTCGATTGTAGAGAAAAATGAACTTGATTATGATTGTATAACAAATTCTTAATTGAGACGGGTATATCCGTCTTAAACTTAAAACGGGTCAAGTATTTAGAATAAAACGAAAGCAAAATATATAGAAAAACCAAAAGATTTGTCTTATATACACAAATGGATGATACTTACAGAGTTACAGTACATGTTTTAACCTTAAGACGAATGTATCAGTCGTTTAAAGGAGGGCTACCGACAAAAGTTAGGGCGAGTAGGACATCAAACAAAATAAAGCGCATTAAAAAAAATCTCATTTATTATTTTATCAATTACATGACGTTTCTCGAAAAAAGAAGTTCACATTATGTCACACTCTAATATAAACCAATTATTGACCAAATAGAATATCAACCAATGCAAATGGAACTTGGTGAAGATACGCATAAATCACTTGTGTGAGAGCAAATGGAATTAAAAAAATAATGGATATTCGATCGATTTATTTATTATATATAATTCAAGTCATACAAGTAGGTATTTTTTAATGCATCACTAAGTTTGGAGGTAATGTTTAGTGACATAGTGCTACTAATAATAAGTTGATTGAGGTCATCTTACACATTTTATAATATGGATTCTTCGCTAAGCACATAGAATATATAATTAAGATTCTTTTTCTATAACGGAATCTTCTTTTCGTTCAAAAAGTTCATATGCTTACCACCTCACAATTATGATTATAAAATAAGAAGTGTATGATTACAAAATAAGAAATCAGGAAAATATTAAACCATGATTGACTCTTTATTTGATTACTCTCGTTTCTTTTCGCTATTATCCTAACCAACCACCAAAATCGACTAATTTTCTCATCCATCACCACATAGCACCGCCACCTTCCGATCACCACTTACTACCCACAAATTAAGGCGTTAGAGTTAGATACTCCTATAACATTTGAGGAGAAGTATGTGCAATGCTATAAAGAGTCATTTTCCGTCAAGAACAATCTCAACCAAAAGTTTAAGCCGGTGGTTGTAGGCCCAGGATAAGTTTAATACTCTAACACGCATTCTCACACGAATGCCCTTTAGGCTTGAAACGTGGATGCAACAACGAGACTCTGATACCATGTCAAGAACCATCTCAACCAAAACCTTAAACCGAAAATTAGTTTAAATACTAACACTTTTTTACAGTCTCTCCAACGTATTATCACAAAGATCAATAAAATAAAAAATAATAAACATTTACTTTATATTGATGGCAATTACAAGTGACAAAAATGATATTTATCGTCCTATAAAACTAGAAGCTTAAAAATTATTCGTAAGTTGGCGTAATATCACCCAAGAGCACTAAAATTTGGACATCAATTACAAAAGTAATACTCTCTCGGTTTCAATCAATTGTTAACATTTACTTTTTGCACAAAAAATAAGATAAGTGGCCAATCAAAAGTCGTATTTGCCCTATATATTACTACATATTTTATGATTAAAAGTAGGAGAGAGAATGTGGTGAGGTAAAAAAAGCTATAAAGTGGGTGAAATTAAGGGTATACTAATATTTTACTCATATAAAGTTACCAAAAATAAAAATGTTAATAAATAACCTGGACATCTTAATATGAAAAGTGTTAACAATTTACTGGGACAGAGAGTAAACGTTATGGTAACAACAATAATCGACATAATTTGGAGGGCATTGCAAGACTCAATTATTAGTGTTTATATGAATACTTAGTTGATAATGGTGCCCCAAATACATGACAGGATATGTAACAGTGTAACACTCCCTTTGTACAACTTCATTACTTTAGCACGTCACCCCCAAAATTGTGATTTTGACTATGATGTTGGAATGTTGGATGATTAATCATCCATCTTAATTTTCCCCAAAATCATTAATCAATACCAATATTTTTCTCCGTCTCTAATTTTGATTAATCGAATAATTTGTTTATGTGCATAAAATATTCAATATATTTTTATTTTCAGAATAAAGAGTTAAACAAATTTAAGTTTCTTTTCGAGATGAGTTATTAATTTATTTACGTTTTCTTATGGGACGTACTCTTTACAGATAAGCATTACTCGGTATAGACAAACTATACCCAAATTGCCCCCCTCATTTCCCCACCCACCTTTTTTAACATATTATTTTTCTTTCAATTTTTTTATCTG
>JAUEKU010167669.1:0-11552 GCA_032274805.1 Gypsophila paniculata
TTCTCAGCATCAGTAGGTCCAATCAGTTTACGCCAATCAGCAACAGCATTATCCTTCTCCAGAACCATTACCAGCACAGGACCACTAGATACAGAGAGACAAACTAGTAAAAGATAAAGAGTAATGTCATCCCTTAGAATAACTAGAGAAAAGACTATGTAACAGACTGTAATCTAAAACAATTCATCCATTAACCATATTGCACCATTGCTCCCCCAGCCCAGGTCACAAGGAGTAACATCTCCTGACTGCATTTCAGCTTTAAAATGACGTGCTACATCATTCAACAATACAATTTTCTACGAGAGATCACTCAGGAGGTAAAGGTAAAATAGCAGTACGCAACTGATAAATGTGAAAGTCATAAATAACACTTCAATCAAAGCTTACATCGTTCTAGTTGAGATGAAACATAACACGTGCCCAAATTCCATTAAGTTAGGACATCATTTTCAGTGAATTAGGAGCCGCATTCAAACATACAACTATAGGGTTTGTACAGAAAGGAGTGAGAAGTAGGGGTGTAAGTCCCCACTCGGATAAAATTTGGAGGGGGGAAGGGAAAGTAATAAGAGGGATCAATACTTCAAATACTCCAACTGTTCGAAATAATTGGATGAAAGGGGAATCCCACACCTAACGTTTGAACACTGTTAAAAGATACTACGAGTAAAACGCACAATAGTAAAAACTTATATCATAAACCATGAACCAACAAATTATAAGTTTAACAACTAAATCATATACCTTGTCATATACTTGACAAGACCATGGAAAAAACTTCTGGAAGAATGCTCGGCGTAGAATTCTTTAACAGAATCTTCATCAAGCTGAGCCCTTAACTCGCATGTGATACTAAATCCAGATTCCAGAATTACTTTTTTGATTCTATCACTGTAGTTACCAGATACTCCATCTGGCTTTATCATCGCCAAAGTTTTCTCCTTCTCAATTGCTCCCCAGCAATAAAAACTGCAAGATTTCAAGCGTTTGAAATATGTAATCCAACCAAAATGAAGAGTAAGAATAATGCGGAAAAAAACATATGGGTTCCAAAGCTGCAAAATAGAAGACATCCAAAACCGTAAATAAATAACAACTCCTGATCAATACTCAATATGAAAACAAAGAAATCAAGCCTCAAACCCAAAATTAGAGTCAATTCAGTGAAGAGTTGAGTCAGATATGAAGAAATTGTGTTGTATTTGAAGGAAAGCATGAACCCTCATGGTCGTTAACATGATACTAATATTTTTCACATTGTGGTTTATGAAAACTTCAAGCAAACCATAGACAGATCATTGGATAAACGAATAGCTAAGTATTTCGACAGTGAAAGAAGTCACGACACAGAAGAAAGAGAATTGCACATGCCAAAGTTAGACTAGAATATCAAGATGAAGAGCTTGCTGGCCTAGAGTAGAGTATATTCTTGTCTATAAGAGCACACAAATTCAACGTCGTCAGCCAAGTATGGTTTATAAATGAGAAACAACACTAGTAATCTAATCATCTAAAAAATGCACGTCCTTATCCCATATCCACAAGTGTGAAGGACAATGAATTCACTTCAACCATGTATTAGTCTTAAACAACACTTCTTGTAGTTCTCTGCTCTCCAACAACGCTCAAGCATGATTGCTTATGTAACTTTGACATTCACATTATTAATTGTATCAACATCAGCATTCGAATAAAGAACTTCTACTCTTCTAGCGCCAATGCAAAGCTAAGCAACAATCACGAGGTATACATTTAAGTATGCTTGTAATTAACACAATTCAGAAAGTACTATCATACTATCCACATGAACATAAAGTACAATCAATTGCCGTAAAAAAAAATATGCAACAAAAAGTATTGGCAATGCAAACTGTAGAATTCAGCAACTACGGTATAACTGCTCAGAAAGATCGCAATGAAATCAAGCAAAAACGTAGCCAAATTTGACGCAACACACTATGCACATAAACCTAGAGCAAGTGTCAATCACGGTCAAAATTCTGAGAAACAAAGAATAACAGCGACGATAACTATTGATTCTAGCAAGAATTGTACAACTACTGCGAAGGATAATTCAAAAAACAAGCTGATGACAAAATCAACCGAAAACCTAGCTAAATTTAACACAATACATAGCAATAAATCGACTTCCATATTCGAATACAATTCAAGAACAAATTTGGCGTAAAATAGACCGAAAACTGAGCTAAATTTAACGCAATACATAACAATAAATCGCCGTCAAAATTCAAGAAACGAAAACTGCAGGAATAAAAACGTTGATTTTAGCAACAACAATAGAACTGTTGAGTACGATCATTCAACAACAAACTGAGTGTAAAATTGACCAAAGACCTAGCTAAAGTTAACACAATATACGACAATAAATCGACTTCAAAATTCGAGAAACAAAAACAGCAGCAATGCAAACCGTTGATTTCAGCAACAACCTTACAACTATTGAATACAATTCAAAAACAAATTTAGCGTAAAATTGACCGAAAACCTAGCTAAATTGAACGCAATATGTGACAATAAATCGACTTATATATTCTAGAAACAAAAAATATCAGCAATACAACCGTTGATTTCAGCAATAACATTACAACTACTGAATACAATTCAAGAACAAATTTAGCGTAAAATCGACCGAAACCTAGCTATAGTTAACGCAATACATAGCGATAAATCAACGTAGAAAATTCAATCAACAAAATATAGCAGCAATGCAAACGTTGATTTCAGCAACAACAATACAACTACTGAATATAATTCAACAGCAAACCGACTACAAATTCAACCGAAAACCTAGCTATAGATAACGCAATACACAGCGATAAATCGACTTCGAAAATTCGAGAAACAAAAAACAGCGTCAATACAACCATTGATTTCAGCAACAACAATGCAACTACTGAATATAATTCAAGAGCAAACCGACTATAAACGCAATACATAGCGATAAATCGACGTCGAAAATTCGAGAAACAAAATACAGCAGCGACGTAAACCGTTGATTTCAGCAACAAAAAATACAAGTATACAACTACTGAATACGATCATACAAGAACAAATTAAGTGTAAAGCAGCGTAAATAACGAAGCAAAAGTAGCGCAATAAACTGAGGACAAAGAAAACGAAAGTGAACTTTCATCCAATCGTATACGTTTCACAAAAATATCTACCGCGTATTTAAAGAAGCGTAAACAATTGAATGAAACGGAGGAAGTATAATATACCTACGAGAATGAAGAACGGCGAAAATGAGGAAGAATAGAAAGACGAGCAAGCGAGAAGCCATGGATGTGAAATTGAAGTGCTGCGGAGAAATTTGGAGTGATTTTTTTTTAGTTTTTTGGGAGAGTGTGGTAAAAAAAAGTTAGGTTTGAAGGTGAAACGCCGTTGAAATGGGGAGAGTAAAAAGGAACAGTGAAAAGTGAAAATAAAAAAGGAGGGAAACTTTTTGGTCTCAAATTCGTGGTACTACCGTATCATTTTGGGAGGAATTGAATGGGTCCGGTTGGTTGGGTTTGGGTTTGCGTTGTGTAATTGAGTCGGGTTTTAGTTAGTATTACGAAGGGGTTGGGATGATGGTCTTAGACTGGCTGTATTTAGCCGTATATGACGATCTGTTTGTCAATAAAAGCGTCATTTTAATGTTTGTGACCATTTTAATGTTCATCGTAAATATTTTAAATATCTAAAAACAACTACAATAAGGGTTAAAAATGGTCGAAATAATCATTAAAGTGACCATTTTTATCTCACAAACATGTTGTCTTACACGTACAACCGTTGTACAAGAGATTTACTCTTTTACGGAGTTGGTTTTTTTAAAATAAATGCCTTTTTAAATAAGTTGGGTTTATGGATGTGTCGAATGAGTTTGGTTCAAGTTATATTCAAGAACATGTTGATATATATGTCTATCCGTATTTAGCGTTTACTCTAAAGAAAGAATTGTATGATTTTTTTTTTCGGCGATTATTTAACGTGAATTTTTCAAAATATTATCAAATTCAGAATTACTTAAGTTGTAAAGAAAAAGCAATTAAAATCAAAGTATAATTAAAATGTTAAAATAATTAATAAAATTAATACCTTTTATGAAGTACGAAGTATTATTTTTATATTCGATAATGTTGTAATCAATTTGATCACTATCATTATATGTCGATTTAAAATAAAAAATTTTGTGAATTCACCAATTTTATATATTGTGTCGTCGGTTGGACTAACCATTGAACCTAAATTTATAAGTCTTTTTGAATTTAAATCATCAAAATTTACAAGTTTATACCCCTAAGAAAACGAGTTAAACGAGTTTATCGATCAACATTCCTCAAACGCTAATTCTTGTATGAGACCGTCTCTCAATAATTTATTATAAGAACAGTTCATTCGTAACCATTTATATGAATTTTGTACCTCAATTAGCTATAATCGTGACCCCTTATTTTCGTATCCATTTTTATAGTGTTAGTACCTAAATTATTGATAATAGTAACTACTTTTATCCAGTACTTATTTTATTACTTTTTGTATGTGTTCTTTGTGTTTTTCGTACCTCTTAAACCTTAAATTGTACTAATTGTCTCACAATAATATAGTGTAAAACAGTCTCACAGAAGACTTATTCCTCACATATTGATTGCATATTCAAAGTAATTCTTACACGAACTACATTTCACCTAGGGACAGAGTTGCGATGCTATATTTATTTGGGAACAACTTCTCTGTAATCTATAAGAATAAGGCTACGTACATCCAAGCTACCCGCTAATTGCAGGAGTTCCTCGTACACTAGGGTAACGTTGTTGAAATCATAGTACAGGCCTTTTTCACAAATAATGTACATACAATTTTGCTGTCAACCAGTGCTAGCAGTTAGCGCAAAGATCATAGCAGCAATCGAGGCATGTGCAGCACGATAAGGCAGCACATATCTGAGATAGAGTAATTACAAGCCGATCACTCAATTTAGAGATCGCCTGAATGCAGCACATGCAGCAGAAACGATCGAGGAACTGATGACAGCAGCCTGTAGCAGCTCTGACT
Source organism: Gypsophila paniculata (assembly GCA_032274805.1). Lineage (NCBI taxonomy): Eukaryota > Viridiplantae > Streptophyta > Magnoliopsida > Caryophyllales > Caryophyllaceae > Gypsophila > Gypsophila paniculata. The sequence continues at coordinate 5,062 of JAUEKU010167669.1, forward strand.
ATCTTATCTGAGGCATCTGGCGTCTTTACTGTCACTCCTGGGGGCAGATTTTCGGCTGTCTTTTTCAAGTCTCCGAAGCCAACTCCAAGGTTCTGCAAGGGTAATAGTTTCTGACACCTGACCATTTTGTGGAGACTTCTTATGTCATAAGCTTCTTTCTGCACAGGCAAGAGTAACCAGAACTTCAAATTTCATGTTTCCACGATTATACAAAGTTGCACGAAGCCACGAATCTTTGAAAACCAATAGAAGGGAAATTATGAACTCAGAAAGCGTCAAGAACGTGGACTATGTATCAATGTAGTTGGAGTGGTTAGATGAAGCAACAGGCCTTTATTTGCCTTTATGAAAGATTGGAAGGCCTAAATTGCAACCAAATATACAAACTTGTAAACTTGTCCAGTTACGCTTTATATATTAGGACCGCTGCCACGCGAGTCAAAGTTTCAGGTAGAATTTTTTTTGTCTCTCTACTAAAAGGTAGGGGAATCTTATTAGAACATGGAGTCCATATCCGATACCAGTCATAAATATTGGCTGGAGGGCCTAACAATATTCACTTTGTCGTCGTTATCTTAAATATGAGGTAAGTACTTTTTGTCTCACAATGTTCGGCAAGTTGGGGTAGCAGACTAGCAGCTGAGCTACTCCTTGCTACAAAATGTCTCCACCCTTGTTTAGACTCACAGAAACCGTCGCAAGTGGGTGCACGTTACTATGTTACAGTGCCAGACCCAGCTCTATTTCGTGAAAGTTCGTGCGTTTCTGGCCTAAAAAGGAGGCTCGTGGTGCTGTGCTGTGCAGTATCGGAAGGACTCGCATGTTAACATGCAACCTGAAGCCAAAGCTGCTCTATGTTGTCAATGGAATATAGTACACAATCTCAATAAAACACATACCCCTAGTATGTTAATGAGATCTGACCCTTGATCATCACTTTGTGTCTGGAAAAGGATCATCCGAGTATACTCTGATGGAAATCCTGTTTGCATGCTAATTTCCGCAACCTACAGAGTATTCAAGAAACAGAAACTAAGTGAAGATATAAAAAAGTTAATCAGGGAGGTGTGCAAATGTTGACTATGATCAGGTGATGCATCTCTAAATATTACAGAAAAATGTTTCAAGAGTAGGATACCCTTAATTTAACTGTCAACACCGTCACCAACACCCCAAACCAAGCAGGAGACAAAACTCGAAAGAGGGGAGAAAAATTATCAACTGGCGTACCTGTTCTTCCACTTTCTTGCTTCCTGTAAACCATGCTTCTGCTGTGAGCACATCTATTTGTGTCTGTGCATATACCTACACTACGGAAAAAACATTAGGAGACAACTCTACTATACTTGCTACCAAATACTCGAGGTACCTTATTAGACACAAATCAAATAAGCAAGCAGAAGAGTGCGAAGTTTCGGGCTTAAACAAAGTTCTTGGAGATGCTACATTACCTTGTCCAAAGGCATGTCTTTGGCCTCATGTATTTTGAGGTTTGTCGTGAAACTACTCATATCTGCCAAGGTAGCACGTACGTCATAAGACTCTGGTAGCTTGCCCTTGCATCTTCCTGACATTATCATTGGACATTCGTTCAAAAGGTCTTGAGTGGCACCCAGATACAACTGCAGTTAAGCAGGGAAATTGTGAGTAATTCCAAACAAATCACTTGTTCAAAGGAACTAATTTTACAGTTCTTTTTTTGCACTTTTTTACATCAAGTTCGGAAAAATTAGGAATTGTCAGGGTTAACAAGTAACATGATCTATCAGTTGACAGCTCCAAACTAAGAAAGGCACATTTGCAATGACTCGGTACAGCAATTCTATATACGACTAATAATACCTTCCCCCAATATCCTTTCTGTTTTTTGGATGCGGCGTTATTATCAAAGTTTCTTGGACACATTAATCACAAACATATTCACACATTAGCATGTCAGCAATTCAGCATTTATGGCAGAGAGAGTTCTCAAAATCGTTCACAATTGAAAATTTACATCGTAATGAGATATCCAAGTTGTTCGACAGAAGCTAATAGCATTTGAATCAAGTTCCACTGAAGAATAATCTCTTTTAATGGAAATTGAAACAGAGCAGCTAAAATTCAATTTACATGGATCATTCACAAAGCGGTTTAGATATGATTCTACAACAGCCTCAATAGGTTTATCTCACCGTTGGTGATTCTACATGCTCCAAGCATTGGACTTCAATATTCGAAAGAATTACTGACGAAGAAACTGTGAAAAACCTTTCCAATCGATGAGCAATGGAATCTGCGCAAAGCCAGCCATTGATTAGAATAAAGACATTCAGAATCACATACCAGGAGAAAAACCATGACTATCCATAACACAAAGTTAAAGGGTTGGGATAGCTGATAACGTTCCATACTAAGAATCAGCCAATGTATTTGTCAGCTTCAGAAGTCGATATAGACGTTGAATTCCACAGAAAGCTTCATAAAGGTGAAAAGCTGATTATTGAGAAGTAAGATCACTTAGCATCACTTCTACAGCTATTCTCACAAATATTATTTTCTTGGAAAAATATAGCTCAATCATTATGCTTCACACAACAAACAACCTTAGCATGAAGTCATACAACTTACCTGCATCATATGCAGCGTCATAATGGCCCCTCCCTAGTTTTGCTAACATTCTCAAGAAGTAGTGATTACAATACGAACCTGAAATATTTTGAATGAACGGGTTACAAAGTTAAACAATATGTTATTTAAACCACACGCATGTCAGATGACAAATTAGTGCAGCTGAATCGAAGAAACTCACAAGCACACACGCCTAATAATTTAAAAAGAAATATTGATGGATTGGAGCCACTGCAGACAGTTCAATCAGACTTTTTATTGACATCATATAAATTTTGTAAGGTTACCGAAATATGTTCTACAAATTCATGATGAAGTATCGAGCCCAATACGTACAGAAGCCTAACCGTGAGAGAGCGAAGTCAAGGGATTAAAAATTATCAAGAGAAAGCAAAATATTAAGTTGAGAGAAGTCAAACAAAAATAGAGCAAGACATAGATAACGATGTGCATATTATAAATCCTGCTTTGGCAAACTAGGATAGAAAACTTAAAAGAAAACCCGCCTTTATCTTCATAGCACCCTTGTACTAAAAGGAATCAACCGTAGCACCTTCAATGTCGAACAAAGGCTACCAGAATGCATACCTATGCCAAAGGTAGATATACGAGGAAAAGGCGATCCCTTCTTATTCATGCTAGAATCTTTCACCACATTGCAAATGTCTTTTTCGTTTTCAACGGCTCCATCAGTAACAAGATAAATATAAGAAATTGAGTTACTTTCATGTGGGATCATCTCTATTGCCTGTGTAGGAGAGAAAAGGAAAAAAATCTCAACAGGGCTCAACAATGTTGAATGCACCGGGGTATCCAACGAAAAGTAAAGACAATCAAGATTCACAATTATGTCTTTTTTTCATCAGGAAGGTGACGAGGCCCGTAGCAAACATGAACACCTTACCTCATAGTAAACTTTTTTTTTTTTTTTTAACCTCATAGTAAACTAAATTACACCATTTTTCCCATACGATGGTGCATACTAGTGAGTAGTGATGAACTTATAGAACCACATAGGTGTTCTAGACTTTTAGAAGGTTCACATGTTTGGCTCAACAAGTGTGTGATGCATTTGCTAATCCCGAAACACGAGAAAATAAAGTAATGAAAGGTCAGCATACATACATAACTAAAAAGCACGACCTTACTTGAACAGGATCTGTTCTATAGGCTCGTACCTATGTATACATAACTAAAAGCTGAACAGAATGGACATTGTCACCATTTACCTGTTTCATAGGGAGCATAATGTCGATATCCCCCTCTGGAACTAACTTAAAATTGAACCACTCACTAGCTCGTTCCAGCGCTTCTTGGGTGGCCAGTTCCATTGATGAAGAAAACATGCAACTTTCATGGTTAAAAGCTATGATATTAAACGAATCATCTTCATTAAACTTAGACAGAGCTCCTAAGACTGCTTGCTTGACATTTTCAAGAGGTGCTCCGTTCATGCTTCCGCTTATGTCAATGAGAAATACAACTCTCTTTCTGAAAACCTGACAGATTAACATAAAAGCACTGTAAGGAGAAGGTATTGAATACAAGGACAGAATAATAAAATCTTTAACAAATAATTAAAGGTGAGGAGACAAGACGATGATGATAAATTATTGAACTAATGATAGACCAACCAGGCAAACTAAGAGATACAATGACGTAGCGTACCCTAATTTTTTGGGAATAACCAGGGAACAAATACAAGACGCATATATCCCTTTGATCAAGATCATTTGGAGGAGGCGTTTGCACAAGCACTCCGCCGTGTATATCTCTGGAAGCGACCTGAAAAGTATCAGATTGGCAACTTCAGCAAGCCTATGTACATAGCCAGTGCATTTTGATATCAGTACACGGAACATTTATGTGCAGAATAATACTCCACATATGCGTGGAAGAAAATCGTTTTGTTCATAACTCCTTACACTGTATGAAAATTCAAAATCAGTCTTCGACCAAGTATCAATTTCTGATTCATATGAGTAACAGAATTTGCCGGCCTGACGCTTCAGTTCCTGAAAAGATTCAATCATCATACGTTTGATTACAGCTGACAAAAGATTGATCTGATAATTTTGCGCAATCAACCATACCTTCAATGTATGGCTTGCGCTATAGCTGAGAGCTTCTGTCTGACCACCAGAGTTCACATTCACCACTATCTTCTCTTTACCCAAAAATTTTCCGACTGGAGTAACGTATGCTGGAAAACTAAAAGGCAAACTCAGGCACAATTGACCTTCGCGGTATATTAATTTTTGAGACCACCTTGCTTTCACCTTAAGTTTTGATCCTCCATCCACCTTGAATTGCAAATAATGTAATTACTTTGCACTAAGCACAACGTAAACAAAATACAAAACGAAAAGATGTATGCAGATATATGATTTGCCAAAAACCTTAGGGATTTTCAGAGTGAAGATATTAGGTGTAAGGAAGCCTCCATTATCAGCTTTGATCAATCTATCCAACTCCAGTGTATCTTCCACCTTTACTAACTGAGATAGATATGATCCGCTAGAGGCCTCGACTTCAAAACCTAGAACTGAACCCTGTTAGCCAAATCATGGTGTACTTGAGAGCTCGAACAATATTTTCAAAGAGTCACGAACTCACAATATAAGATCACAATGTAATGTGAGTGCGTAACAGACGTATTGGCCTTAAAAACAGACAACTAGAGTGTCATGGCCCTCGAGATATTATCACAACTTCACGATTGCTTATTGGAGCCATAGATCAAATTAAAGTACTAACCTACTCGCCTGTGTAGGAGTTTAACGTGGAAACTTGAATTCTCAGACATGAAAGTCCATGAAACCATCACTATCTTAGTCGAATGCATTGCTAAGTAAGAATATGAGTTTCCCTCCCAAGGTTTCATGACTTTGAATATTCATTTTGTCGATTAATTTATATCTTCTCTTTATATAGTCATAGAACATAGAGATAGGTGATGACTGTCGACTGATGAGATCGTTTCAACTTATAGTGATCCATTCATCAACTCATCATTAAAACCAGGAGCAGAGTAACCACGCAGCCAGATATTTTACAAATTACAATTCTTATCGATTGTGATTCTCTAGTCAAGTCATCGCAAGCATGCTACAACTAAGAAATCCTAAAAATGATACCATTAGGCATTAATCCTCAAAGCGAAAACAGTAGCTGGCAACATTATGTAAACTCGTAATGACCTTAAGATCGCACAGCTTATACAAGTCGCTTACAACTATTCTACGTTCAATTCTTACCGAAAGTGAAGTAGCAAGTGAAGTCCGTTCTCTAAAAACATTTATGTTGTGTTATAAAAGGTTGTGTTATAAAAGGTCCACATTTCTAACACAAATTTATGACGAAGAAAAAGAACAAAAAGGCGGTGAAACATCAACAGCAATAAATAGACAACCAAAACTACTCAAAGTAGATGTCGTACAAAGATATCCAATTATCCATGGCATGAATATGGACACACCTAATGATGCTATCGATTAGTACGGAGAAAATTGATAAGGACCATGATCATAAAAGTCCGGAATAGACTACTCAAAAGCCAAATAGGCGGGCCGCAGGCCATAATTCACTAGTAGAATTAGGTCTTTTGACATCATCCCTTTGACATCGGTTCATGTAATAACCGATGTCATAAGTCATGTAATATGGGCGGGAAAACAATTGGCATCGGTTCTTAATTAAAAATCGATGCGAAAAGACAAGGCAGACCAATGGCATCGGTTCTTATAAAGGAACCGATGCCAAAAGTCGCCCATTGACATCCGTTGTAGTAAAGAAACCGTGCCAATAGTATCCATAATTTTGCTAGTATTATTGGAATCGGTTATTTAAAAGGAACCGATGCCAATAGTACCCCCTATACT